>NW_015148987.1:822965-873997 GCF_001465965.1 Polistes dominula | reverse complement strand
AGAGAGAGAGAGAGAGAGAGAGAGAGAGAGAGAGAGAGGAAACGCATAATGCGAGAACGACAAATCTCGCGAAGCTAACATTGAAAGTAAAGTGTAACATCGTTTCTACTCGACGTATGTACGTACTATGTATATACATATAGGTATAAATGTTCCGAATGTTAAGCGTAGGAGAGTGGCAAATGTGTGCACGGTTCGCTTAGATAGAAGGGATGGCGCACGTTACAGGCCAGACAATCACGACCACTACTAATGGAAATGACACACACCTGACTAGCGCTAACTAACATTTAGTTCGAACATGGCGTGCAGCTTCTGTTTGTTTGATTGTTTGCCAAAAGCCCGCAAATATTGGTCGATCCATTTACTATGCGCGCGGTGCACCCATTCCCAAAACGCGTTACAGCGCATACGCGTGGTTGCTTTCCGCGGTACTAGCGATTAAAAATATTTGACTTTCATTATTGCATTGTTCCTATAATAGTATGTTATAGTTGTTCGAGAACAACTATACTTACATCAAATTTTCAATCAAGAATAATGATGGATAAGAGGAGAGAGAATGAGAATATAGGTTAAATTTTTGTTTACGTAAAAATAAATGAAAAATTTGACGATGATAGAGACAGAGAGAGAGTTTGATGAGAAAAATTGTACCGATTTGTACTGAAAAAAAAAAAAAAAATCAACGAGAAAACTATCTACCACGAGAAACTACAATTGTTAGTAATATCTAGGGCAATATTAAAATTGTATATTTTTTTCAAATCGCAAAACTGACATATCTCAAGTTTTATTATTCATTAACTTTTGTGTTGGTACGTTTGCTTCCAAAAACTTACTACGAATTCACGCTAAACTAGAATCCTTGAAATAAGAGAAAAATCTCGATGAAACTAAAACAGAGAGAAAGAAAGAGGATAATGGCGAACGTTCTCCGACTTTTTCTCATACCTAGCATCGAAACTCTTTTCAAGGCCGTTTCTCTTCGTTCCACGTAGGAAAAGAAGCGGAATATTTTGTCGGTAGCGACTTGGAAAGAGCATCCCGAACGTAATAAAGGGAGGTGAAGCGCAGTGAGTCAAATTACGCGAATGAGAATTTATGAAAGTGTGACGTCGGGTAATACGGCTGGTGCATTCGATGCGTTTGGCCGATGGCTTATATGACTCGATTTGTTACCTTCGTTTACCGAATACTTTCAAAGCACGAAATCACTTTTTTTTTTATTATTATTTTCTCCGTGTTTTCACGGTACAAGTAGGTAGTAGAAATACTCTATTAGTATATAAGTATCGTCAAAATACACAAAAAAAAAAAAGATAGAAGAAAACCTCTCGAAAGCAAACCAGTGGAATTAGGTAGCCGTTTTACGATCTTCAATGCCACACCATCGTTTCGTCGACTCGTTTTCCTTGACTTTAAACGATTCGTTAAAAGCGTATTACAAAGAAACGTGTACCTATGTAGGTTCCTAGTAGGAAGCTAAAATCGCCCTAAAAATCGCGTTTACTCTTTCTCTCTTTACTTTTATTTTCGAAGAAATTCGAGCTAGCAAGAAGGAAAGAGAACCATAAAAAGTGTAAGGCAAGAAGAAAGGATAAAAACAGGGAAAAGAGAAGAGAAGATAGAAAAGAGGAGCAGAAGAAGAAGAAGAAGAAGAAGAAGAAGAAGAAGAAGAAGAGAAGGAAAGAAAACAACGGAAGGTAAAGTGGACTGAACCGTTCGTATAATTTCGTTGGAATATGATTTAGTATTTTTTACCTTTACAGCGTAAAGGTAAATTGGTACGCTCGTTCGGGGATACGATAAGGTAGGAATGGGCTTGTAACGCATCGGAGAAGTAGAGATTTAACGCTAGCAAGGCATGCGCTTGGGGAACGTATTGGCAAATATCGGATTTCTAAGTAGATTACGGTACTTTGATGTTACACAATGCGTTTGTGGTGGCATACCATATCGTATTTGAGGCAGTGATCCAGAATATACCGCTTTAAACCTGAATCCCTCTACGGATTCTGTCTGGCAGAAGGTTTGCTTTGTGTTCGGAGGTCGTTGTTGGATACATCAGAAGTATTTGCTTTTGAATGTAACTCAACTTGCGCGCACGCGCTACCTACTAAGGTACACCCACGGATTATACCATGTTAATGTTTGGATGGACATAAATTTTTGTTACCGAATAAATACTTATCGATGGTAAGAGGTCAAGCTAAATTGATCTCATAGCGAGAATCGACAATTCGTTTAGCGTATAATGTGTTGAAAATGTGATCGTTACGAACAATTTTGAAGGAAAAAGAAAAAAGAATAATCGTTTTTGAGAGATTACGATTTTCATCGTTGTTTTCTCGCGTGGAGAAATAGTTAGAAAAGTCGTGAGAAATGTTAGGAACTGTAGTAGGATGAAAGAGGTCAGGGTTATTTGGTGAAATCGTCCTAGCTACTAGCCTTCAATTAGACACGGAATTCCGTGCTCGTCGTTCGACTTTGCGAATGGACTTTGACAACCCCCTGGCCGAAACTTTTCCCTTCTAACCTCTTCTTACTTTCTTTATTTCATTTTATCTTTTCTTCCTTCCTTCCTTCCTTCCTTCTTTCATTTCTTTCTTCCTTTCTCTCAGTTCGTTCTTTCTGATTCTTCTCTTAAATCCACGACGTGGCTATTACTTCCGTAGTTCCTAACTTTTCGCGATGAAGATCTCGCAAACCGTCCGTGGCAAGAGTTCTACGTTCTATTACGAATCTCTATAAACGATTCTATTTCTTTCTTTTATTCGAATAGTCTGAAAATTTGGATCGAGGCGACAAACAAGTGCTTATACGATCGAGTCGAATCTCTTGGACCGTTGCAAGCTTCGAAATTATTTTGTCGAAGTAGATTCGATAGAGAGACACGAGAGAGAGAGAGAAAAAAGAAAATAAAAGAGAGAGATAGGGAGAGATAGAGAGCATCGGCGGCGTTGTTTCTCGCGACTACTCTGTGGAAATCGAATTCAGTTATTCCTCGCAGGTCTCGCGTGGAATTGGGAAGTCTGGAAATATTGGAGAAACGACCTGGTGAAGAAGAAACGCGATACGGTTAGTCGACGAGGAAGAGAAAGAGAAAAGTAGGAAAGCAGGAAAAAGAGATAGGAAGGAAAAAGGAAAAGGGTTGGGAGAGGAAAGGATCTCGGATCAGGGATGGGGGGATATTAAAGGTCGAGAGTTGAAACACTCGGTAGAGAATATGTGACTGGAAGGCGCTTCTATTCTCCGCTCATTTGGTATTCCGTAGGACGCCTATACCTCCCTATCTATTACCCCCAACTTTCTTCAATCTAGGCGTTTTGCTCTCCTTTTACCGATTTATGGATCCTCCTGCCTCACCACGGGGGTTAGCCTTGTTTGAATTACCAACTCGGTAAGGTGGTTAGGTGGTGTGCTCGCTTACCAAACTTTTCAGCCTGCGTTTGCTAAGCTTCGCTTCCGGGCTATTTTCAAATACCAAGCAAAGTGAAGTCTAGATGGGATGGAATAGCGGTGTTGTGTTGGTTGGGAAACGAAGAGTGACGAAGGGAGTAAGAGAAGGTGTGTTAGAGAAAGAAGAGGGATAGAGAAAATGAAAGAACGAGAGAAAGAGAGAGAGAGTGAGAGAGAAGGGAAAGGCCGACTTTATTCTTCTACCCCTATCCTTCCTATAATACCTATCTCTTTATTGAACTTGTGTTGAAAAAAACCCGAGGATAAAAAGCAACCCATGCCTTGCTTTTATCCCTTTGACCAACACGAAGTAGTAGACTAATGCTGGCTGATTAGCTAGCTGCTGGCTGATGTCATTACCAGAACACTGTCCTCGACACGCTTACAAAAAGCTCGAATGAACGAAGTCCGATACTTCCTACCTACCAACCCATCGCGATTTCTATTGACACCTTCTCCTTCGTCTTTGTTCGTGGCATCCTTCGTGCTTCCTATTAGTTCGATATTAAATCGTTGTGTCCTCGAGCTATTTAAGATACTTTACTTCCCTTACTGAACATTTTTCAATACTTTTATAATATACAATACTATTCAATACGTACTATTATAATATATAATTTTGTACTCGATAACTGTATTCTTTGTCATATTTATATTCTTATATATTTTGTCCTTTTTAGATTTGTATCATTATAAGAAGAAAACTTGTATATAAATATCTATATACACATAACGGATGATTGGATTTAACGTTTAATGATTCAAGACATCATATTAAAAGAATATATATATATATCTATATAGTTTCTTCGAGGATCATTTTAAACAAGGCGAAAGAGGATGGTTTCTCCTTTGAAAGAAAAGAAGATTCCAAATCGTTCTAGAGATAAGTATCTAATGGTAAAGGTAAATTGCTACTATCGATGTGCAAGAACGAGTCGATCGCATGTTAGTGAGAAGAACGAGATCGTCGTCCCTGAAGAGTAAAGCAATTTCGTGCTAGCATCGGCTTTTCTCTCAGCCCTATCGGTATTGCAGTGTCATTTAAAAGATCTGCCATGCCGCTCGAAAAGTGACTGGATAGGTAGGTAAACAGGTACATAGGTAAGAATGTAGGTAGTAAGTATATAGGTTGGTAGGTAGGTGCGTTTCTTTTATTTCTCAATTGTGCACCGAGACAATTCCTAACAGATATCACTTTTCCTTTCACTTTTGTTAGCTAAACCCGATCATAGGGCCACATGTGACATAAAATAGTACCGGGTTTTCTAAATATCCATCTAAATAAGTTACAATTCAATAAAGAAAATATCATTCTTTGAAGAAGAAACTTAGGTACAAAATTTTGAAAGACTAAAAAAGAAGAAAATAATAAAATGAATGATTTAATGCGATACGTGAAAATGAGGACAATAACAGACCAAGTTTCTTTCGTATAGGATTCATCTTAAAAATATTTTCAAATCATTATTTTTCCGTAGTAAGAAAAGAAAAAAGAATAAAAATTGGGAATGGAAAAACGGAACGAAAGGCTGTGGTAGGTAGAGGTCAAACGATGAATGAAAATCCTAGCTGATTTTAGCAGTCGGGATAGGAATCGTTAGGTGTGAACCGAGTGTAGCACTGGTTGAATGCACTATCCCATGAAATGAAATTGCCGGTTGGAGCCCTGTCGGCGCTCTGTCATCGAGATTTCGGTCACTTTACGGATTATCCTCGATCGAGGATTTTAATGACCGCCGCCGATACCAAAGCGGTTGGTAGACGTGTACGGCTAGATGAACGTTACTGTTATAAACACGTACAGATAGATGGATAGAAAGAGAAAGAAAAAGAGAAAGAGAAAGAGAGAGAAAGAGAGGAATAGTACGCGAACGTGAAATAGAGGGAAAGGGGTGAGGGTTGAGGGGAGGGGGTTTCGAGCGTGAGGTTATACGTTGCCCACGGGAAATCCCGCACCAACAAATTTCGTCGGAACTGGAATAAAAGTAATTAGAGGCATTCGTGTCGTCCTGTAATTAGCTTGTGTGTGCACTTTCCAGCACGCTACGCTCGGCGACTAATGCGATTCTTGTGACAGCGTCGTCCAATTTCATGCCGCAGTATCGTGGCCGGTTATTCCAGGAGACACGAAACGCCGTTTATCCATCTCGCGAAATAAAAGGGTGGAAGGGGAAGAAGGAGGAGAGAACTGGTAGGATGATGAGAAGGTGAGTGTCATTGTCCTCCCTTTTTGAAAGGTTCTCTTGATCTTACAGATAAACAGAAAAATCATTTTCTTTATCGAAGTGGGTGTATATACTATATATGTGAGTGAGTGCGTGTGTGTGTGTGTGTGTATGAATGTTTGATAACGATTTCTTTTCGGTTTGATGATATTGATACTTCATATACGTCTGTCTGTCTGTCTTTCTTTCTTTCTTTCTTAAGGAAGAATGGGGGGAAAAAGAAGTAGAAGAAAACGCACCGGATTACTTCGTACGGTTTTACTCGGCGAGGAATCGTTTCCAGCGCGTCTTCGCATTATTCTACGACCTACTTACACCGCATCCATTGTGAACGAAACCGGTCTATCTGTCTTTTATCCGTACTGTCTATCTCCTTTTCTTTGTCTCAACCCAGATTCGAGAGTCGAATACATAACGTCATCCTTGGCGATCCGCATCTCCGCTCGAAATTATTTCGAGGGTAGGGTAAAAAGAAAAGAAAAGAAAAGAAAAGGAAAGAAAAGAAAAGAAAAGAAAAGGGAAGATAAAAAGAAGAAAATGGGGAAATAGAAAGAAGAAGAAAAGGAATGAAAGAAAGAAAAATACAAAATGAAAAAAGAGGTGAGAGAAAACACGAAGAGAAACGTGGATTTTCGAGAGTGTATTTGTTTACGTAAGCTCGTATTGGCGAAATAAAAAATTTATTATCTTTATTGGCGAGGCGGAAAAGCAATCAGGACGGATCAGCTGACGAGCCCTTCCGCGTAATGCTTTGTGACTGCGTTAATAATGATGTTCTGTGGGAAGAGATCGTGAAACGGCTGCGCGAGCACCGCTCGTTACAGGACGAACATTCGAAAACGTCTCTCGTCAAAAGCTGAAGTGCAATCATGAAAGTGAAATCACGTTGTCCGATAAACAACTACTACCATGTTTTAGATATCCGTCAATTTCATTAAAAAACAGGGCTCTTAACGATCGCTAAGTAAATAGCTTAGGATTTTACTAATTAATATCCTTGTGTTCTGTTTTTTCTTTCTCTTTTTCACAAAATACAAATAATTTCTTTGAAATCTTGAAAATTTATATACGCAATGTTTGAAGTAAAAAAGAGTAGTGGAATATCGAATAGAGAGAATGTTGAAACTAAATTGGAACTGTCCAAAGTTAAATGTTTCTCCAGTAACTTGTTGCAAATAGTATGCAGCTGTGTGACGTTGTTGCATAAGCACCGATGCAGTTTTTCACGTTTCTTCGTAATTTTAGCGTAAGCTCTTTAATTTTCACGAAGGCTTAACAAGTTTCCGTCCTGGTTATGTGTAGTCAGAGATTTTTCGTTTTACCCTTTTCTCTTTTAGGAACGACGTAAACCCTTTTTCACTCCCTTTCCTTTCTCTACCCTTTGAGCGTACTAAAGCTCGACGTCCGTTCTTGTCGTTGGGAGCCACGCTGCGTTGATTCACGTTTCACATCTTCCACCATTTCCCTTCGTTACTTTACAGCGTGGTTTATAAATCACTATTACTTTATAAATAGGGGACGCTGATTGTAATAAAGTCTGACGACTAGTATAATGCTACTGCAGCATCCACGTACTGTGGTAGGGTAAAGATAATAAAGGTTCATCGAGGCAATTTATAGTGCTCACATTTTGGCTAACGTATTGTAATTCCTCTTATTTCAGTGGTCTCCTTCAAAATTTTTAAGATTAGATAAAAATAACTCTCTCTCTCTCTCTCTCTCTCTCTATAAAGTTCATCGATCTTTTTTTAACTATTTTTCCTTTTTTTTCTCTATTCACAAAAGGGTAACGTCGACAAGATCGAAATGCGTTTTATTCAACGAAAAATCGTTATCGTGTCGGTAGAGTCATCGAATGTACATAGTACATAGATTAGATACGTACGTAGGTACGTATGTATGTGATCGTACGATATGTGATTTATATGTGGCTACGGATCGCCAGATAACCGAATTTCCATATTATCTATAGATGAAAAAAAAAGAAGAAAAAGAAAAAAGAAAAAAAAGAAGAGGACGCACAAATGAATCAAGATCGACGAGCTTTTAATCTTGTTCCTCTATTCCAGAAATTACAATCAAGAAAAGAAACCAACTGTAGCTATCATATTGTACATTTTTGTTTGTTTGTAATAAAAATAAACGACGGAAAGAAATATAATAGAATAATTTATAGTTAATTCGTGAACAAATTGGATAAAATGGTTTAAGATAAAGCGCGATTTGCTATGTATTTGCATTAAAATCATATCAAATTTAATGTCTATTGGGAACATTGTGTAATCCAGAACTTATGTCACAACGAATCTAGGATCAGACCGATTCGCATCGGCACAAAGAGACTTGGTAGAAAGGGGCAAACGGGTTTGACGCTAATTGCATAGTTCCGATGGATGAGAGAGAGAAAGAGAGAGAGAGAGAGAGAGAGAGAAGGGTCCATCACCTACCATCACCTACCTCTCTTCTTCTCCTTCTTCTTTCGTCTTCTCCATGGTACTTCATCGACAAAGACAGTTTAATCTGTTCCGCGCTATCAGCCAAGCTGCTCGCGCGACGAATAACAATGGTGGTGGGCAACAATGGTAAAGAAAAGGGATGAGACGAAACGAAACGAGACGAGACGAGAGAAAATGGAAGAGAAAACACTACCATAGTCAAGAAAAAGAACAAAAAAAATAATAAAGAGGGGGAGGATTAGGTCAGTCACGTCATCCAAGTGAAAAAATAGACGCAAGAAGATAAGAATAAAATATATTTAAAAAAAGAAAAATTGTAGAATCTTTGACTCGTGCTTTCAACTTTTGAAATCATTGGTGCTAGCGTATGCAACGTGGTTGAATTAAGAAGAAGGAGTGCTGTCTCTTTTTAAGAGTTAGAAGAGGAAGTGAAGAGAATAGTAGGGTGCCTGGGGTTCTGGACGGGCCGACAGCTTCGTACGGAACTACGGGAGAGAATTAAATGGCAAAATATCACTCAGAGCGGCGCACCGAACGCGGTATCTGCAAGCTCCGGTATTTGAGAGAGAACGATGGCTTCTACGTGACTGAAATATTCTCTCGTAGCGAGTCGTTGGTAAGGATAGGAGAAAGGACGTCTTAGAGAGGCGAGAAAACGAGATAGAGTAGAGAGAAAGAGAAAGAGAAACAGAGAGAGAGAGAGAGAGAGAGAGAGAAAGACTGTCTTTCTTTGACTCTCTATGTTTGTGTATGTGTATAAGGATTCTTGCAGAGATGCAGACTAAAAATATGTCCTTGTAGGAGAATAATCCTTTCGAGGATGCACGTCTCGTGAACCTACTACCAGTTTCCTTGTTGCTCTTAGTTCTGATAAGAACGAGAGAATTAACTTTGAAATTTGTTTCGTAGGTAGGAAAAGGGAATGGTGGATCTTTTGCGCTTGCGAACGCGAGATTTTCTCTTCCTTTGAAAAAAACGGATGATCCGTCGTAAAACGTCGGCCGCTTCAACGCTAACGACGACGAGGATGACGATGAAGAAGAAGAAGGTAGAAAAACGTAAAAGAAGTAGACGAAGAAGAAGAAGTAAAAGGATACGAGACATAAGGGGAAAGGTTCGCTCCGGATTGAAAATGTTTATCGAAAACTTTGATCGTGAGCGCGAGGATCTTCGTCATCGGTAGGTCAAGCGAAAAATTGAGCGCGCATTCGCCTAAGGCGGCAGCAGCAGCAGCAGAAACACCAGCACCAGCACCAGCACTAACAGTAGCAGTAGCAACGATGGTGAGGATGCTGTTGGTGGATGCTAGGTGGCCGTCGGTGAAGATTAAAAGGTTCCGCGTGAGTGGCGCAAAGAATATGCTTTCCCTAGGAAAAGAAGGTTTTCAGAGCGTGCGCCCGGACGTGCTTGCCTCTCTTTGAGCCGACGTATTAATTACAGCTATATTTCTATTTTCTTGTTTACGGATAATTTGCGAATAACTCGAGTGTTAATTAGTGGCCTGCGGTAAGCGAACGAGCGAACGAGTGAGTGAGTGAGTGAGTGAGTGAGTGAGTGAGTGACGTGCTGTTCTATTTCTCTCTCTCTCTCTCTCTATCTATCTATCTTTCTCTCTCTTTGAGCCCTACATTCCTCTTATCCAACCCTATATGGTCTTTCTCACTGAACCTTTAACCCTTTTGCTCGTCTTACAAGGCTACAACTTATACTCGATTTATTTTTCTTTAAACTAATTGAAAAATATAAGAAAAGTATTTCAATAAACCTTGCTTTTCGAAGAAAAGTCTTCATATTAACTCGATCGTTAGTGAATTTGACGTAAGATGAAAGTTATAAAAATTAAAAGGTATTACATAGGTTCTAACAAGTCACTGATTACACTTTGTTCCTCGAGAATGTTGTAAAAGGAACGTTTTACAGTACCTGCGTTTAGAACGAATGAGAACCAAGAAGGGCGTGCTATTGTTAAGGCTTGTGGATCGTTCGTAAACGTGGAGAAGTCCGATAGTAAACTTGTTATCTATGTCGCAGCCGTTATCACAACGCGCAAGCCTGTATATATCAGCCGTCACACTTTTCCCATGTAACGCTTTACAACGCTTCGTTTAACGATAGGACTTGGCGCAAAATACTCATGGGTTTTTTTCTTTTTTATTTTATTTTTTTCCTATTGTTCTTTCATTCGCCTGTACGTTTTTTCAATATTTTCTTTTTCTGTCATTTTTGTTGTTTCTTTTCTTTTAATCTCTCTTTCTCTATCATTTCCTTCGTTCTTCCTTGTTTTATCAATTTCCGTTTCGCGGTATCCAAGAGAAATCTCATTTCACCCGGTTTGCGTCGTAAGCGAGCTGCATTTTCACATTTAACGAGCGCCTACGAAGAATAACGTAACGTGCTTAAATTAACAATTACGAGCTAAACGGCTGGTAATTAAGCGACGGCTTCTAGGATAGCAGCAAGAACGGCTTAAGCCAAGGAAACGAATCTGTGAAATAGGGTTGTGTGTGCTCGGCCACGGGGATGCGTAAAATATGGGAGAGTAATAAAGAAAGGAAATAAATGGAGAAACGGAAGAACACAAGAGAGATAGGGCTTGGTGGAAAGGGAGAAAGAAGAAAGGGAAAACGAGAAAGATGGAATGAGGGAGAGAAGAGGAGGAAGAGTGAGAGAGAGAGAGAAGATAGACGAGGATGAAGAGCACGAATGCTTTTGACGGGAGGTTAAGAGGTACCTACAAAGTGTGCAAGGGTGTATAAATCATATCCAGAGATCTAGGAGAATTTGCAAGTTAATTCACCTATGCCTTTCGAGATCAGTCTACATTTTTAATACCCTTCGACCTGTGAAATCTCTCTGTGAATCGTTCAATTCTTATCAACGATCTTATCAAATCCTCATTTAAAATCCTATTTGTACTAAACCGAGAACAACGAATGAAGCTTTTCTTAAACAGCATAGATCGATGAAATAAATAATAATTAAAGTAAATCTTTTTCTCATAAAGTGTACTTAATCCGATTAATATACACGTATACTTATACGTATTTACATCGGCAAGTATATAGCATAAGAAAGAAAAAGTATTCCGTGTGATAGCACGCAAGGATCAACGGAATACTAATGCGATACTTCAGTTCATGGTATTAGCGTTCGATTTGCAACTCGATCGATAAAAAAACATAACTTTCTTTCTCGACTATTCGACGTTATACTGGTGTTCTCCTTTTAGTAAATGCCAACAGATTGGAACAAGATCGGTATCGTAGATTTTTCATCGTTGATACGTGGTGGTACATTTTTACATACCTTTGTTTCTTTTCCTTTTTTCTCTTTAATTCCAATTATTTGACGATTTTCAAACAAATATGATTCAAAAGCTTAATTCCATGAAAAATTATCAAACGCATATTTAAGTAAAATTTTACTGTTGAAAAATAAAAGAAGATGGGTAAAAGAAAAATAGAAAAAGAGAGAGAAAGAGATTGTTCTTGTTATCGGTTGCAAGTATACTGTGCAAGCCTTTCGTTTGTAACCACTAGCGCCTTTTCAGCAAACGAAAGGAAGAAACGCATAGGCGGCTTCTACTCTCTCTCTCTCTCTACTAGTTACTACCTTTGCTGACGTTGCTAGCATTGCTGTTTGTATCGGATCCTACAATAAACGATCATCAAACGGAATCTCCCTTCAGTTATGGTCAATACCTTGTACCTGTTGGTTGAATACTTTTCAGTCCTCTGCTCTCACCGCTTTTATCACTTTTCACGGAGATCATTTTTGCAGATCAATAAGAGAAGCATCTCTCTCTCTCTCTCTCTCTCTTTCTCTTTTTATCTTTCTAGAACATGTAACTGTGTTCGTACCGACAACGTTTCAGGCTTCTATTTAGTTGAGGATGCTACATTTATAAAACGAACAAGCATGTATATACGTGCTCGGGTTCTTAGTTGGAAAGTTCTTGTTGCGAACTTTCTTCGAAATTTCAATGCATAAATGGATAGATAGATAAATAGATAGATAGATAGATAGATAGATAAATAGAGAGATAGAGAGAGAGAGAGAGAGATTGTAGAAAGGGATGAAACATGTTGGTCACGAATAAAAGTAGAGTTTCTTAAAACGATAATAGTTGGTATTTCACGATTACACGATGGAATATAAAAATATGCCTTACTACTCGACGACAACGTCTTGCAAATGTATCGTTGAGATGGTGCTTTTTTGAAAACAAGTTATGCAAAGTCATTTTGAGACTGGTCTATGCCGTCTTACGCCTCGGGGAGCAATAGCGTAGTCTGACCTCGCAAATATCTCTGACGATATCTTATATATATATGTATACTTTTCGTGCCGAGGAAATTGGACTGTTATTTCGAACGTCGAAGAAAACGCAGCCTCGCTAAAGTTCTTTCTGCTTTTCTTTTCTATTATTTTTTCCTACTTCTATCGATTTGTTCCTCTTTCGGAAAAAGAAAAGAAAAAAAAAACAAAGAGATTTGACTTCTCTTACAAATTTTCGTCAAGATTCAACTCGCGTAGAATTCCATTAAAACATTCGTACTCCAACTGCATCCTGGCAAGGCTTAATGCACGACTCGAACAAGCATAGTCATGAATTTATCTTTTTTTCTTTTAGAGTGAAAATTTGATTTGACAGGTACAACTGATTGAGCCATGACCCAATCTAATCAAAATTTTAACAAATACCGAAGATAAAGTTAACGTTTAAATAATTTTGAAATATATTTACATTACAATTTTTTTCTATTACTATTAATTATTTTTTTTTTTTTTATAATAATCATCATTATTTAAATAATTTTTGTTTTCTAATCGTGGGGTTAACCAAAACCGTCTAAAGTGCCATTGGTGTAGGAGACAGATGGATGTGGTTGGTGAAGTGAAAAGATTGAAAACTACTGCATTAAAGGATCAATAGAAACATAACTAATTATAAGTATAATAGATAAGTTTGTGTTTAAAAAGAAAGAGTTTCTTTTTATTGTTGTTGTTTCTTCTTGAACGAAATGAATGTAACGATAAAAGGAATTTCTTCTCGCGTAAAGAAATCCGGTGTTGGGGGGAGGGGGGGGTCTTTAGAAATATAACGTTAACAAGGTATTGTTTGTGATATCAAAGCGTGCATTTCTTTACGATCGCATCGTATTGGCTTCGACGGTCGAGCTTCTGTTTTAATTAAGATAAAGGCAATAATTCAATCGACGAAGCATCGATCGACACGGCTTGTGTTATAAGCAAGGATAGATTCGCCTTTATGCTCGTTCGCTATCAGGAACGATCTACATGAAAGCCGATAAAACGAGTTCGTTTGTATTTAACGCATCCGAGCGAGATCGTTTAGTAATTTCGTAAAAGTAGGCCTCTCCTTTCTACTTCTACCCACTCACCTACTACTTACATTAGCTTTCTCTCTTTCTCTTTCTCTCTCTCTCTCTCTCTTTTTTTCTCTCTAGTATGCGATAATCATAGCGGTCCTATCGTTTGAGAAAAGTAGAAAATTAAGCAAGCTTTCGAGTAGCTCGTATCGATCTATAAATGGCCGCGTTTACGGGCGTACTGAATAAGAATAAGAAGTACGGAGAGAGAAAGAGTATAATAAAAAAAAAAAAAAATAAAAAAAATAATAGAAGAAATCTTCAACAAAATCGAGAAGCTGGCTAAATTATTACATGTATTATAATATAATTCTATGTAAGCTACTTTCAACGATTTAACAAACCGTCATTCCCTTCACTCCGATGAACTTTGTAAATTAATATATTATAAATGTAACGGGAAATTAATAAAAAAGAGAAAAAAGTGATTATATTATTGTTACGTAATATGCGATCGGTTAAATGACAGGTAAAGGTTCATATCGGAGAAGGTGTTCAAAACCGATGTGAAAATTCCTATCCAGGAAGTAAGTAGGCCACGCGTGGCGTATTGGAAAACTTTCCAGACATTTCGTTGACTTCGAATTTATATCGTCGTGTTTTCTCACCTCGAACGAGAGAGAGAGAGAGAGAGAGAGAGAGAGAGAGAGAGAAGATAAGTATTACGATGATAGACCGTCACGATTTTTCTCCCTTTAAAACTTGTCCCGCTTAACGCGTCGAACTGTTTTGTCGTAGTCTTATGGGTAAAAAAAGGGCACAAAGTAAATTTCGAATATTTCTTTTAAAACGAAAATAAAATAATGAGCGAAAAAGTCATCGTTTTCTAGGCCTAATACTTTAATGTATTCTATTATATAAAATTCTTAAATTTTAAAAATTAAATACATTTATTTGAACGTTCCTGGCAAACGATGACTTTCAGTTGAAAATTTTTTTATTTTAATCAGTAAATACTAAAGAACATTTAAATAACAGTAAATAACAAAGGATAATCAATTGAAAAAAATTGAGTTGAAAAATTTTTCCCGTTATTATATCAACGTGTACAATTATAAAATACATTCTTTTCGTATTTGTATAATTTACTTCTTCTAAAAGAAAATTTTTTCAAATTAAATTTATTATATATCTAATTAAAGCATACAAATCTTTTTATTTCTGAATTTTTCATCGTCATAAAAACACTATATTAATAGTTTTCAAATAAAAATCTATTAACCGTAACAATGTACAATTATAAGTGATACTAATTGTACATGTTACCAACATATAACGAATGATTAACCTATGTGAGAGCTTTTTTAACAGATCAAAAAATAAAGGAATGAAAGGAAGGAAATAAAAATGTGAATAACATTTCGGTTGCTCGTGGAACAATCTAATTAGCCCATAAACCGTCAAAGTAAACTCAAGAGTAGTAGTAGTAGTAGTAAATTGTTGTAAAACGTTAAAGTGAGAGAAAGAGAAAGGTAAAAATGAAAGAAAGAGATATAAAAACAGCATGAGCTTTTGCAAAATTAGCGAGGCGCGAGTTTACCGCGAAATTCGTCTCTTCGCACTATAAGCCCTCATCACCGTTGGCGAAAACCAACCCCCACAGGGCTGGCTTTTAAGTGAATATATAAAGTAAAAAGATTGATGACGCACATTTCGCGATATACGCGTATATTAATTCTTATATCCTTTTCTTCTCTTCCCTTCACCTACCCCAACCCCACCCCCACCTCTCCCCGCAACCCAAGCCCTTTCTCTTTTCTTCCTTTTCTCTTTCTTCAACTTTACCGCGAAAATGGCGATGCAAAATCGTTCATGACTCGCTAATGTTTTGTAGCTGTTCTTATTCCCTGCACAAACGTTGATAGATCGTTTTGTTGACCAACAACGAGACGAGACCAAGCTCGTACGTTCTTTCCTTAAAGAAAATGAAGAAAAGGGATAGGAATGAAGATGAAGATGAAGAAAGAAAAAAAGGGTCGATGAACGAAGACAGAGAAAGATGTCGGGAAAGGGGGTTTGGCAAAAAAAAAAAAGGAATGAAAGAAAGAAAGAAAGAGATAAAAAGAGAACGATAAGTTAAGAAGAGAACGAGAAAGAGAAAGATGGAGTAAAGAGAAAGAAGGAAAACAAATAAAATAAGAAGAGGAGGATGATGAGAGGGTGTTAAGAGAGAGGGTGGAAGAAACGAGGCGAGGTTGCTTAGGTAGTGGGGTATCTGCCTATTATTCACGGAGATAGGTAGAAGGATGGAGAGAGAGAGAGGAAGATAGAAAGATCTAGCTCGATCTAGGAGAGCCCGGGGTGAGGCTAGACTTAGAAAGGTGAGTTAGGGGTTCGTGGCGAATTCTTATAAATCAAAACAGACACGCTATCCCGTCTCATAGGGTGCTTCTACACTTTCCTGCGGCTAGCACCTTCTGTGCCTTTTTCTTATTGCCTCGTCTCGTTTGCCCAAAGAGAACAAAAAAAAAATGAAAAAAAAAAAAAATTAGGGAGACTTCATAGGAACCACGAGTCCATCTCGTGTGAGATTCGTGCTAAGAGATGACAAAAATCTAAGTAAAGTAGATATAAAAGTAACATCGTGGAATAAAGAAGAACGTATGTTACTTTCAATAACAATATGTCAAAAGAAGTAAGAAAAAATGAAGGATGATTATCCTTTTTGCAAATCTTTCGTGATCGAGCCTCGTATATCCATTTTTTTTTCCTTTTCTTTTTCTGCGAAATATTGTAATAATGCATTAAATCGTGCATACGTGTGATATATCTTTCATAATTATTTACGATTCGTACATATTACCAACTCATTTAGTCGAAAAATATTTCTTCACTCTTAACTCTTGAAAAAAAAAAAAAAATAAGAAAAAAAATGGAAAAAAAGGAGCCTCGGCAATGCGATACTAATGGCCTGAAATCTCACCTATTTTTTCCCTGCATTTCTCTCAATGTTAATCGGGCTATGGCACGCGATCAGAAAAATTCTCCCATCAAGACTTAGACTAACCCTCCCATTATGGAACGTATGGGCACCAATTTGCCTCTTTCTTTACCGAGAACCGGTTATTTTGACGTTACTCGTTCATTGCGTCAATGGAACAGGAATATATCCTTGTCGTATTTAAAGTTGCACACGCGTAAAACCCTACGGTTATCGTATATTGCCTTAACTACGACAGAAATAAATTGTTATTCAGGTGCATACGCGCTGATAAATAAGTACCTATTTATGTATATATATACATATATTCTTTTTTTGCAAGATTTAAGTAAGAAGAAAAACATTCTCACAACAAGGGGGAAAAAAACGACGTGTCTCGGGTAATCGTTAAAAAAATTATCGTATGGAACAAGAACTCGATAGAGAGATAGATTATCTTTCCATGAAAATAAGTTGCAATAAATTTGATAGACACTCGTTATAAAATGGATAAAGCGTAGCAGACAGTTTTAAAAGTAGCCAGCTTCGCTTCGTACAGTTCTTTTTTTTTTATTTTCTTCTTGTTCTTTTACCGTGTTCTCTCGAAGATAATCTTGTTGCACACGCGTATAGACGAGAAAACACGCGCGCGCGTCTCTCTTTTCCTGTCATGATGGGCGTCGAGAGAGGCGCTTTCCTCGGCACGATATTTACGAGCTAAGTAAACTAAGTTCAGTTGAAACTTTTAGCCTACTCTGCCACCGTCAGACCAGCCCAACCCAACCCCCTCATCTCTATCTCTTTTCGCTTTTATATTTACGCCTTTCATTTGCACTCTTCTTTCAACGTTAATATAATATTTATACGTGGAAGAAGCACCGGTTACTTTGCCTTACGCGCGTGGCACAACTTTTCTTCTGTTTTTTTGTTCCCCTACACCATCTGATTTAACCTGTTTTACAGTTTACTAAGTAACTAGATTTTTACTTTGATTAACGTGCGTATTGTATTAAAACGTAAAATTGTATAAATAAATATCACAAAAAAGTCTTTGATTGTGTAATTGATACAACATTTGTATCCTTATCATTTATAATGTATACACTCAGTAATAGTTTTTAGAAGATAGAAAATAAAAAATATAGATATGGCAACAGACGAAAAGAAAATAAATAATTAAAAAATATATAAAGAAATAAAAAGAAAATAATATTAGGAATAAGAAGAGAGTTTAGAGAAAAACTTACGGGGGTTCTGGACGTGTACGGGAGACGGAAGGTTCGCTTGCGTGCCATCGAGCGGAGAAGGTATCTTGGCGTGCAAGGTTGCAAGGCACGAGTTCGCCACGTCATAGATGAGATAGGCGCCATAATATCGGCCCGCACTGCCCATTTTCAATTTATTCTTACTCGACACCAACGCCATTTTCGACCACCGTCTACACACATGCGACTACTTTTCTCGCAATCGGCGTGCGAGCGACTTGTCAATAGTAGAATGACGAAAACCTTTCTTCAGTTCAATTTCCGTTGATACGAAATAAGACACAGTTACGTTTAAATATGCTATGAACTTGATATTATTATTATTCTTTTTGTCTTTTCCTCGTCTTCGCGCACATAACGTCAATCACACATGCGTATTATAAAACACTAATTATTATAGTATTTTGGTGTTTTATTTTAGATTAAATTAAAGTTTCCATGTGTTATTGATGTCTCTAAAATATCTTACAACACTCGTTTGTTATTCTCAATATTTTCTCCTCTGATTCTCATTGAATTTTCCTAATCTAATTTAAATTGAATCGTTGATACATTACTGATATTTGGCACACACATTTAAACCAAATTAAACACATTTACACACACACACACACTCCATGATATTCATTTGAATTAATGACAAAAGAATATCCTACATAACAAACAAACGCACTTACACATATGCACTCTATGATACTTAAACCAAGAATGAAGCTAAACTCACAAATAGATACACACAACTATGCTGATAATCTCTCTCTCTCTCTCTCTCTCTAACATCTAGTACACTATTTATACAATCATAGATTTCAAAACGACATTAATAATGAATCGATGCATTGATATGTTCATTAAGTCGATAGTAAATATAAAAGAAAAAAAAAATAGAAATATGAAATAAAAAAATTAGCTTTTTACAATATGATTTTCTATCTAAATACTTTGAGAAGATCAAATGCTAGAAAAATCGTTTATCGCTATTGGTCACAGTAAGTAAGTGTTGTTCCGTTACGTCATGGAACGATTTCATCCAATTCGTTTGACTCGAATAAAATGTTTCTTTGTGGATATTAGCTACCATTCGATGGAGTTGAGTTCGTTTAATCTCATCTTTTGCTTTGTCCTTTTCTCGAGAAAAAGAAGATGTTACTATCGTTGATAGATGATACCCACTGTTACTAGATGGATAGATAAAGAGAGTGAGAGAGAGAAAAAGAAGGAAGGAGGAGAGGATATTCTTGATTCTTTGAGAAGACCGAAGAGAAACTTTTCGACGACTTTCCGCGAATCCTCTCTCTCTCTCTCTCTCTATTTCTATCTCTCTCTTTCAACGAATATTTTTCACGGTAGATCAAACTCCTCGTACTATCGCTCGTATACCGTTGTAGCTGTCTGCTACTTGAATAAATTCGTGTACCGAACGACCTTTTTGAACTTTTCGAAGGTCCTTGTAAAAAGAAACAAGAGGAGGAACCCCCTCTCAAAAAAAAAAAATGGGGAAAAAAATGAAACACAACACAACACAACACAACACAAAACTCCGAACTATTTTTCTTCGATATTTAAAATTTGTGAAGACCACAAAATAAGAGTGAAATATCCCGTTGTTCTTGAACGAGTTCTTAAGAAAAATACATAGAAATGAAATGAAACTAAACTAAATGAAAATTGTAGAAAAATCGGTCGACAAATTATCAAAAAAAAAAAAAAAAAAAAATGCACTTTTGTAGGTTTGTTTTTTTTTTTTCACGACGAACCTTGATTTCAGTAGCACGTTACTCGAATAAAAACTTATTGTTAAAAGAACGATGATAGTCTTCGTAGTCGTCGTCGTCGTCGTCGTACTAGTGGTGGTCACTTGTTCTATATTTACTTATACGCAAGCACGCACGCACGCACGCACTCACTCACGCACGTATGTTGTTGTGGGTTGGGCAAGTCGAACGGAAACGGTGCGGTTCTGTGGAGCGGAAGCTTCGAACGGAAACGTCACGAGTCAACGAGCGTCTCTCTGATTACGCTCCTCGCAATCTCGAGCAAAGATAACAACAACAAAAAATATCCTATAACGTGTGTTCAACAGTACTACTTCGATTATTTTTGTCTCTCTGTATATATAGCTTTATATAGATATATAAATAAATTATATTATATATATTTATATTTAAATTATTTTTTATAATATATATATATATATATATGTACGTATTTATATAGGGGACTAGTATATATAATGTATATATGTTCCTTCTTCAAATTTCTTCGCTTAGTCTTCATCTGGCTTCCTTGTGCAATCGTCGTCGAAATGTGATATCTCGAGTAACTGCTCAAGGACGATTTGTTGAAGAACGGCTTTGTTTTGTTTTCACGCATGGTTACCGCGGGACTCTTGGGAGGCGGTTCTCGATAAATAATCTTTTCTTTTCTTTTCTTTAGTTCCAGAGGAAGGGGAAGAAATAGTGATAGAGAGAAAAAGAGAGAGAGAGAGAGACAGAGTGTTTACAAAATAATGTTATTTAGAATTTCGGAAAATATTAAGATTTATTTATACCTATGTTTGTGTATTATATTTTGAGTGACATCATATTATGACATAATTATTTTTTAAACATTACTTATAGTTATCTGAATTACACGTGTACAGGAAAATTATATTTATATATTTGCTATATACGATGTTAATGATTTACAGTAAATGTTAATTAAGTATTCATTGGCATATTAAACATTTCAATTAAATTAAATAATTCTACTCATCAATACTATTCGTTAAATTTTCTCTCTCTTTTTCTGAATTATTGGTAGTCGTGTGTTTATGTATCGATCGTAATACGATAGAGTGAAAAATAATTTTAATAAAGATATTACTTTAACCAAAGAGAATAAAAATATGAAATCGTGAGAAGCCCTTGTATTGTTTACACGAACGCTTTCGTTGATTTTAACGTCAACGCTACGAACATTTTCTCTAACTCCACCTGTCTGTGGCCGGCGTTATTTTTCGAACAAAACAGAAAAATATTAATTTTACATGAGCGACGGTATATATATATATATATATATATACAAGTATTTTTTTTTTTTTTTTCGTTGAACACAACCGTTGCTCTGAAACGAAATGAAAAGAAAAAAATAAAAAAGGTAAAAAAGAAAACTCGCGTGGGAGAATATGGTTGAATAATAAATGTATGCGCAGCTACCAAAAATATCCTTCTACCGTATCTGCACCAATGTAATTTTTAAAAAATTTTTATCCAATTTTTCTCTGCTTTCTTTTTCGATAATAATTGCTACGATATTACATTCTGCAAAAAAAAAAAAGCACACGGACGTTACAATAAAATGTTAAGTTGTACGATTTATTTCGATTGATTTTGATTTAACAACCCACTTTCGAAATATCAATTGAATATCATTTATTTTAGAAATATTTCAACAAAGAAAAAATCATTTTTAATCTATAGATATATTTGTAATATATATCTTGATAATTATTTTCATCGATGTAAATTCACTAGTATCGATAGCAAAGTAAACGCGTTTCGAATATCACTTATGTTGTTTCATATATAATCTAAAATTTAAGTGCTGCATCTGCCGCAACAAATGGAAATGAAATCCTATTGAAATGCAATACTATCGTTGAATAGCCGATATTAATGAATCTAAACGCAGCGAGGAATATTTTTACATTTCCACTCGCATTTCCGGATAAATGAACGATGAAATTCAGTACTCGCGGATACAAAATTACAATGAGAATCGCGTTATCGAGTATTGTTGGTTGAGCGATCGATTTTCTCTATTTTATCACGGAAAGAAAAAATAAATAAATAAAAAGAAACATAAAGATCGTTACTTCAGATTAAACAAATTCACTTTGATGATGATCACACATAAAACAATATATACGATCGAAGAACGACGCGAAGATACTTATTATTTGTCTCAGATGAAATAAAAAAAAAAACAATTGCAATTAAAAAAAAAAAAAAGAAAGAACCGTAAGCGCGTGTAAGTACAATGTATCACGCAAGCATGCAGGTGATCGACTAACCGAAAGACTACTACTATTCGCTGTTGAGCAAATGTAGCAGTATAGTGTCATATGCGCTTATACGTACATAAGAAAAGGATAGGAGGAAGAAAAAAGAAAAAAGGACAGATATATACAACGGCATATCGTATCGTATCGCTGTACAATTCGTATACGAAGAAGAGGCTACTACTATAGTATAGCAGTGTCCAGTAGAGGCTCGGTTACAACTCGACAAGTCGACGACGACGATGACGACGACAACGACAACGACAACGACACGACGACAATGACAATGGCTTGGTTACTCGCTTGCTATTCGTTTACTCGCTTCGGATGGAAAAGGACGAGCGAAACAGGAAAGCGGTCGTATCAAATGCTTAACACTGGCAAGTTGACACAATGCTTTCCTAACACGAACCCATGTGAATATATATATGTAATTAGTTATGTACATGTAGTTATATGCATATCTCTTTATATATGTGTAAGTCGTATCTGTATAGAAAGATATAAGCACACAGATGGCCAAAGTGCGGGCGTATAAGAGATATATTGTTTATTTCGTAGCAAAACGGTCGAACATGTTAGAACGTTCATTTCACGAACGTGTTGCGAGTGAACGAGGTGAGACAGTGGGTGGTAGTGGTTCGATTCGCTCACTAACTCTTGATTCGTCCTTGTCCAAGTCCTTCCGTTTATCATTATCCGTGATATTCTCTATTTGTGTTAGTTGAATTTATATTTCCGTAATTATGAATATTCATTATATACGTATATGTATATGTAAGAATTAGAATAAAACTGACGTTGTAGGAAAATATTATCAAAATTAATTTATATTATACTATAATTTATATTTAGAAACAAAGAGAAAAAGAAGAACTGTGTTATATAATGATTGTCTGTTCGAACGTTGTAGCGTATTTATTGGCCTCCTGATGATAATTTTCAGGGTCTCTCTTTTGAAAACTGTGTATATGATTTCATCAAGCTCAAGTTCAATGTTTAACGTTTTACTTTAACAAGAATAATAGTTAACATTAATTATAAAATCCTTTCGATGTGCAAATGACGTATATGTCTCTTGAACATTTGTATTAAAAAAGTTGATAAATGATAAAGATTTAATTTAACGTTAAATTTAAAAAGAATTTCTTTTTTTTTTAACAATTATTTTCTCCTCAGGTATTTCCGAAAACTGAGTGGGATCCTCGTTAAATCATTATTACCTTGTACGAGAATCTCAAGGACTTTCGTTAATTCCACAAACGTCTTTCTTTTTATTCCAATCATACACCGTACTCTAATCTCGACCATTTCGCGAGTAACGTTACCACGGCGCGACGATAGAACAGTCTCTGATATCCGATAAAGGATCGATATATCTGAACTTCGAGAACCATTTCCGTTAGAGTGGCTTTAATTGCCGTACGAACGTTCGAGGGACTATAAAACCTAATTAATGCGGTAGATACATTTATATCGGATAGAAAGGTGTGCAAGGTTTAATGTTGGAACAAACGAAGTTTAGTCAAACGGTTTCAGGTCGAAAGTCCAACGACAAAGAAGACAGAGAAAAATGAAAGACAAAGAGGGAAAAAAACGAGAGAGAAGAATAGAAAAAAAAGTTTGTTCGGTCTGACTTCGGAAGCCGAATCGCGAGAACTTCCAAAATTTTTTTTATCCCATAATTACATTCAATTAATTAATTATGATATTATAATAATTCTCACGAATTTTAAAGAATTCCTTTTGTGTTGGAACAATAAGGATTCGTGTTGTCAAAATTTCAAGTTTTTTCTTCTTCTGTGTCTTTTTTAATTTATTATAATTTTCTTTTTTTTTTCTTCTTCTTCTTCATATTCTTCTTTTAAAATTTGGTTATTTTGTTTGTCGGTTTGCTTGAATTTTATATAAAAGTATTATTCAGTATTATTGGATGTTCTATCTTCTTCCTTATGCGCCATGTGACGTTCTCTTTTCGGTCATGTGTACGTTTACTATTCCTACAAGCTCTATCGCGTTGTCTCGCGTGTATTTCCTCGAGAAACTTCATCCCCAGACTTTCGCGCGTACACGTATCCACTATTCACCACCTACGCGAACGCACTCAACAGGTTATTGCGCCCGTACGACTTACTACCTCGGCCTCGATCCACCACGATTTTTCTTCTTGTTATATATATATGTATATATTGTGCTATATCTTGTATATCGTATAACCGTCCTCATACTCACGGCGATAATTAGTCATGAACATTAATTACTGACTAATAGAGGAAGAAAGAGAGAGAGAGAGAGAGAGTAGTTTTACGAGCTCTCGATCAAAGTCTCATTCTTTTCCAATTTCAAAAGTAAATGTGGTTTTATTAAACATTAATTACTTTGTTATAACGTTCAAATTATTTATAGAACAATTTATAATATCGACAAAAGAAAAATAGTTATTTTTATTAATAATTATACGATTTCGAATAAATTGAAATAATTATAATATTATAAAAGCAAATACTGTTGAGAAAATTGTTTCATTGTCGTCTTTGTTTCTTTCCTTTTTCAAGATTCTAAGCAAAAACAAAATTTTACAAACAATCTACGAAAATGTAATTTTATCTAATCATTCAAATATATATTTTTAAAAAAATTTTCACGTAGCAAAGAGAATCAGCGTTACAAATAAACTTTTCAATTTTCTTTCGAAAAGATAAAAAATTCTTCCCAATCGTACATTTTTCAATAATCATTCATTTTCTTTATTTCCTTTTTTATTTTCTTTGTCTATTAAGGGAAGGAAGAAATCTGTAAAGTTAGTTATTCCTAACTGCATCCCTTTTTCTATTGGATACTTTAAATAAATCATTTTATTGAGGATCAGGTTTTTCTAATCTACGTCTCATCCGGGTGAAGATAGGAAAAGGGGGAAAGGTTTTGCGTTAGGGATTTGAGAAATTTTTGATCAATGACGATGATGACGATGAGCTTGCGGAGAAAAGAGTTCACGGATCACGAGAATCGAGTCAGCGAAGGCGGTAAAAAGCATCGGTTACCGATCTCGAGGAGCCACGAAAATGGAATTGGAACAGGAGAGAGAAAGAAAAAGAAAGAAAGAAAGAAAGAAAGAGAGAGAGAGAAAGGAAGGGTAAGAGAGAGAAAAGAGAGAAGGAGAGTTCGTATTAGGGGTAATGGGCATTATCTCCATCGATCCTGGCTCGCTATCCTACCACTCGACTCCACCTCGGCTTCCATAGTTGCACTTCACCTCCCAACAGGAGCCACCTTTGCTTTCGTGTAGATAGTAGAAACGAGTGGTTGGGTACTCGTTCGTAGCAGCCGTGGCAAAAACGCATGGGAATTCTCTACCCCGTTGTTCATGGGATATGTCGAAAGCATAGGAGATATCGAAGCGCATAGGATGTGGAATACAAGTTTGAGCTAGCCCAATGGAAAAAGGATTCAAGTTTGGTCACGTAGATCTTATAGACTGTCAGTTTAAAAATGTTTCCTTGTGTATAAGAATTGAAGATGTTGAAAAGAAGAATTCCATCGGTTTGAGATGGCATATTATGTGATGACGAAAAGAAACGGGTAAGTAAGTTTCTTTTTTATTTCTTTTTTTTTTTGTTTTTTCGGTTGATCTCGTAAAATCAACCTCAAGTTGGATATTCTTTTGATAAGCTCTACGAAGATGATTCTCTGGTCGAGACTTCATAAATTATTTGCTTCTCCATTCTGTAATAATAAGGATCTTATTTTCTCGTAACTCTTTGGAAGGAAAGCTAGTTGCTCGTTGAGAAAACTTTCCTCGTATTTGAGACGTTAATACGGATAAGACTGTCTTTATCTTGCCGTACCATCGACAAAAAATATCAATCTCGAATACTCAATTTATGTGTGAGTACTAATAATAATAATAATAATAATAATAATAATAATAATGTATCGATATATATTATCGACAAATAATATTTGTTCATTTTATCTAAGATTCAAGATATTCTAGATTAAAATGAAAAATTTCGTAGAAATGTACAACACAAAAGTAAGAAAGTCAATTGCATCGTTTCTTTTCTTACCGTAAAACGTGATCCGACGTGAGTACATTAGAAACTCCTTGCCGAAGTCCATTTTCGAAATCCATTTTCGAAATCCATTTTCTCCAAGGGTTTTCAAATTTATTCTTCAACATTCGAGATTTCTCACTATCTCGAACAGTTTCTCCATCATCGTGGTAATTACTGCCGATGAACGTTGAAGCCGCTTTCGAGAATCATCGATTTCAAATTCTCTCGAGACACGCTTGCTAGCAAGTTGTGTATGTGTGTGGGTACGTGTAAAAGAGAGAGAGAGAGAGAGAGAGAGAGAGAGGGGTATAGAGGGAGGAGGCTAAGCAAATCGCACGTTTCGATTACGTTTCCGGACTTTACTGTCGGATTCGTCGGATAATCGTAATTCCGATTTCGCTTCCACAGCTGATATCCCACAGTCTCCTCGATATCTAATCAGTATAAATTAGGACGTGGAGGAAAGTGTCAGCTTGTCTCTCTCTCTCTCTTTCTTACTCTCTCTCTCTTTGCTAGAAGAAGCAAGACAAGGATAGAAGAGAAGTTGGAGGATCAGACGAATCGAGGAAGCGAGTTAGCGACTTTTTTTTTACGAGAATTTTACCTCTCTCTCTCTCTCTCTCACTCATCGCCAGTAGCAGCAGCAGCATCATTTCCTTTAGAACCACCCTCTTATCACATTCACCACTAAGAGTTGCTGTGTGTGGTTATCACGATGCGTATAAGTAGAAAGATGCTACCTGAAGGTTACTAATTGTCGTAAAGACGATTCGTGATACGTATTATCTAGAAAATCCGATTGTCTTCGCTGACTGAACTTCTCTCATTTCCTCATCGGCTTTACCCTTATAAGCTTACGTTCGCTGATCCACAAATTCGAGTCTGTAATTTTAGATTGCAAACGAGAAAGAAAAAGTAAAAGAGATAGAGTGAGAGAGAAAGAAAGAAAATCAAAGTGTCGTAAACTTTTCGATCTTTCAATTATCTATAATGAGTGGAAGCGATCAAGGGTAGTAAAGAAACGTTGGTGTTAAAAGAATCTGAGGTTATGCTCGAGTTACGAAATTCAATAGAAAAGGAGAGGAAAAGCGGGGGATAAGTAAAAGAAAAGAGAGCTATTACAGCTGCTACTTTCGATCGAGATGTTATCGGATAGCTTCCTAGAGTGAAAACTCTGGAACGAGACGAGTATCGCAAGGAAAAAATGTGTCGCGTTTACCGAAAGAACACGTACAAATAGTTTAGCATACACGTATTATCTATGTTTTTATACATAGTATATGTAATAATATATCCTATTGTGTATAAATTTTGTCATCTACTGTAGAAATCATTGCATGTAGAGAATTGAAAGAGAAAATAATGGTAATAGTAAAATATTTGAAACCCCATAGCCTTCTTTTTTACTGCTTATATTAATTAAATGTATTTATGATGAGGTTGTATTTCATATGTGTTCGTTATTTGTAATTTTTTCAGCTGGATTGCTCTAATTTGAATTAAATCAATTGATACGTTTGTATTACCAATGGTAAAAGCTGCTCAACCAGACCATCATTCTACACCACCAATGATACAAGCCGGAACAGTCATACATATACACTACTGATGATATGAACATATTGAAATATGTTTATTGATAATATAAATAATCATATACATTTTTTGTGTCTACACAATGAGATGAAAAATGAAAACTATTATGTTTCTTAGTTCTTGACTAGTTTCAATTGAAGAAAACAAACGCAATGATCTGTAATTAAACTTTCCCTTAATAAGTTGATTATTACATTTCAACTTTTCAAATAGTGAGAACTTTCTAGGCTAATTTTGTTCTCTCTTCTACGGTTGTATTATAAACTTCATACTTGGCTGAAATATGCTGAATATACAATGAGTCACAGGAGTATTCTTGCCTACTTTTACTATAATTTTTAAATAATTGATATTTGCTTGTAATGCAAAGCTTTTCAATTCTTATACAAGAAAATCCTTATTTTAAAAATAATTACATTTTCAAATTGATATTAATTTTATTACAGAAGAATATTTTATATTTAGAAAAATATAATTTGACTTAAATGATCAAAAATTGGTCTCACAATTTGGTATTTTTGTAAGTAATACTTGGGTTGATTATTCTTTGCATCTTATAATAGTTTTGAAACGATTAAAGTATATTTTGTCAGACCAATTCTCTTATCTCTCAGTTATATACAATTTTACTTCTATTATATTATATAATACAATTTTCTTTAGTAATAAAATTGATATCACAATTTAAAAGTTGAATAATTCTAAAATACGTTTCTATGCATAAGAATTTTTGAAATATCGGCGCGTTACAAAAAAACTATCGATTATTTGAAATTGATCGTGAGGTTGCGAATATTCCTGTAACTCACTATATATACAGGTTTTTACTAAAATAAACATCCAATATTTATACAGCATATAGAACATCAGCATATAGAACATCAGCATATCTATGTCAGAGAGTACGAGGAGAGAAACTAAATGAGTTCCTGATGATCCTTTATACGGTCCAACGGTGTAGACGATTTTTCGGCCAGGGTACTGTTTTTACAGGTCGTGTGATCGCTTATCAATCCTTTCATAATAATATTTATAGAGATGATTGATAGAAAAATAACGAGATATATCGAAGGACAAGTAAAATTACACGGCAAAATGTTCTCGCAAATTTCGAACATTTTTCTTACTTTTATTTCTGACTAACTTTACAAATTTTAATTATTCGACGGTGTTATTAGAGCGTTGAAAAAAGAGTAAAAGAAGGAGAATAAGAATAAGAAGATGAGGAGAAAGAAAGAAATGATCGAACAGAGTTGAATAAAACCGTAGAAACACGTATAATTTAGGATCGGCCCGAAGGAGACCGTAAAAACACTTTTCAGACAAACGCGATCTACAGACGAGCATTGCCTTTTTCTCTCTCTTTTTCTTTTTCTCTTTATCTTTATCTTTCTCTTTATCTATGTCTCTCTTTCTTTCTCTTTTTTCGTTCTCTAGTTCGAATTACTCGAATATTTTCTCGAGCTTTTATAACATTTTAATTATTCGCAGCCGTCTCCAACCTTATACGTCCTTCATTCTTATTAATCGAGTCTTTCTCGCAAGGGTGGAAAAGAAGCTTAAAACGGCAGTTAAGTAGCGCCGAGCGTGAATGCCGGAAAGTATCTTATGGTCAAGTGCGTTTCTTTCCTCGCTTTTTCTCCTTTTACAATCGAATTTTCTTTATCTCGTTTCGATTGTCTTTCTATTACATTGAAAGGAAAGTACGAAAGATATATATATATATATAGAGAGAGAGAGAGAGAAAGAAAGAAAGAAATAAAGAGATAAAAAGAGATTTGTCATTGACAATGTAAGAGGGAAAGGAAGGAAGGAAGGAAGGAAGGAAGGAAGGAAGGAAGGAAGGAAGGAAGGAAGGAAGGAAGGAAGGAAAGAAAAACAAATCAAAGTCGGAATTGTCGTAAGACGAGAAAACGTGTCCCGTTGTTCATCCCTTCCTTCCGTTTCGGACTACTTTTTCTGTCACGCTCCCTTACATCCACTTCTTTCATTTATTATCCTTTGTCCTTTGATAATAAAGCATTCGAACGTATAGGGGTATATCTGAGAAAGGTAGAAAATCCTTCAATATTTTCAATTATTATACGTAAGAATTATTGTACGTCTACTTATATTATGATAAAACTGTTTACGTAAATACATGAAATGTAACTGTTGGTTATTTAGTGAGAAAACTAGGCAAATCATTTGACGTAGGGATTTGATAAGTGAACGAAAGGTGACTGATTGTGTATTTCACACAGAGAGAGAGAGAGAAAGAGAGAGAGAGTAGTCATTTTTTTTACATGGTGTAAAGGCACCCCCTGTAGTTCTCCGGAAACCAGAAGATAGCTGGATAGGTAATGCAATGCGCCAACAGAATATCTCACTCTTTTCTAACAGCCCTTTTTTGGTTCTTTCTACAGCAGCCTCTTTACTTTTTCTTCGGCAGACAGGCAAGCAGGCAGGCAGGCAGGCATCCCGCGATAAATAGATCTCCATCGAGATTATCTCGAACAGCCGGTTACGTTATTATCGCGTTTGAGATGCGAGAGCCAATGATGTTATCGAGTTCTTCTTCTTTGCCTATCGAATTTCTTCTCCACGAGAAATTTTAGATGTTTCTCTCTTTTCTCTTACATTTTGTTTTTCTTTTTCTTTTTTTCTTTTTTTTTTTTCTTTTTATTTTCCATTACATCTTCTTCCTTTTCTTTTTTTCGTTCATATCTATTCGATTTTTTTTCTGCACCCTCTGTGATCGTGTGTTAGACTCGAAATGGTTTCGCTACTAGGGTGGAAGAACAGTGAGACAAAAGCGTAGAAAAAAAGAAAAATTTTCTTGGATAAAATTGTGCAAGCGTGGGGAGAAAAAAAAAAAAAGAAAGAAAGAAAAAAAGAAAGAGAAAAGAAGTAAAGAGCGCAAATTCTCACGGAGGATGAGATCAAACCGAGAGATATAGCGCGAAGAAAAGGGGTGAGAAACGTTGTTGGATTTTCTCGCTCGTGACGTGGCATTAAGATAGCGGTTTTTCTTCTACGGAAAAGTAGTAAATACGCAAATAAACTTTCCTCGTTAACCTATCAGGATTTCGATAGTCTCGATCCTTAGCACTTTTGGTTTCGGTAATAAACATTAACTTTCTTTCTCAGCTATGGTTTTTCGAGAGGATACGTAAACGACGACGATCGATATCAAATTCTTCAAAGTAAAAAATGGAGACGACTACTCGAGATACTTATTTTTTTCTTTTTTTTTTTTTTTTTTTTACGTTTAGGAAAATATATTTATATACCGGATTTCTTTCGAGTGCTACGAAGCGTGACAATAATGAATCCAAAAGGTCGTCACGTGCGGTTCGCCTAATGGCCGCAAATTTCGTGAACGCGCCTAAAAAGAACTTTGAAAGCGGAGCGCTATTCCCGACCCTTTTCAGACAACCCCCTCCCCCCTCCTCTTATCCTTCCATTCCTCCCCTACCTCTTTCTCCTTCTCTTCAATCTCTTCCTCCTTTCGAGTGACACGCGGCAGCCTAATTAAAGTAAAATTCTCGCTAACGCTCGGAGAAGGATCACGGTCGTTAGCTGTCCGTAACTGTGTTTTCATTTAGTTTAGTAATACTTTAGAAAGTAGAAGTAACTGAATGGCGTTAGGTAAAAATCGATTGACCTATATTTAGTTCGAGTGCGGGTGAAATAAAATATCTTACTAATTACGCGGCTCAGGACGCCCGTTAATTACACGGTTACGGTGTTTTAATAAAAAGAGGAAGAAAGACACTCTGTGAATGTATGTGTCTGTGTGAATGAGTGTGTATGTGTGTATGAGAGAAGGAGAGAGAAAGATAAGAAAATGATGATGATCGAGTCGTTCTACCTAACTTCTACTCTTTACCGACTTTGAACTAACTGAAACTTAAATTGTATAGAGTTAAGATTCGATTCTAAAGCTTTTCATCGAATTTCGTAGAATGCCGAAGGCGAATACATGGTAGGTAGGTAGGTAGGTAGGTAGGTAGAGATATCGATGATGAGAATTCGGTCGAAGGCATAAATCAAGACCACAGCATCGTTATTATTAGCGCGTATCGCTTGATCACTCGCCGGCAGTCGATTTCGACGTGCACGTCGAACGAAACGATTTACGATAGGTCGTGCATCTTGAGAGAGAAAGAGAGAGAGAGAGAGTGTGTGAGAGAGTGTGAGAGAGGGCGAGAGAGAGACTAGGTAGCTCGAGCTGAGAGAACACGACTTCCGCATCCGGCTTTACAGTTGCAGCTTTATAGGTTCCAAAGGAAGGGTAGAGAAAGAGAGAAAGAAAGAGAGTGAGAGAGAGACACCCCTGGATATCTCCTGGACATCTCGACCTAGCGGCCGGCCAAACGGCGAACACACGAACGAGCACTATACCGTTCTGACGCCCGCTGCTCAGCAAAGTACCCAACCATTAACCGAAAAGAACGTAAGAAGTAACTTACCAGTCATAGCTTCTACTCTAATATCCTACCAGAGTAAGAGAAAAAGAAAAGAAACAAGAAAAAAGAGAGAAAAAGAGAGAAAGAAATAGGGAGATGCACGTACTGGCAAGGTACTTCCTCCTACGTGTTTGTCCTCACATGGGAACTAAATATAGAACTGACCGAGAAGCTGATAGGTGATGTATTTCTTCTTTTTCTAGCGCGAGAAAAGAGAAATATACGCGTTTTCACCTTGAAGACAGTTCGACCTACCGTATACTATTGATTTTTTAAATAAGACTTTGGAGAGGCATGTTCATACCTATCTATGTATATAACTACGTGTGTGTTCAATGTTCTTGAATAATGTATCTTATAATTCAGTTAAGAGAGATTTAAAATGAATACAATTTAAATCTTATTAAGTTTTTTAATTAACGATTTAATCTATGAAAGATCTTATATCTCTTTTTCTTTTTTAAAATACATTGCAGTAGTTTACTGGATTAGAAAATATCTATTCTAGTAACTTGGAAGGATCCTTATCTCACGGATACCATTTATCTATCTATATCTATCTATCTATCTTTTTTTTTTTCTTTCATCGAACCGATCTTCTCGCCCCGAAATTTCTTTCGTACGCGAAGAAATGCCGAGGTCGGTCGTGCCGATCGAATAGAAGATTTTTTTTCTTTCCGACAGTAGCTACTAGGAAGGAGAGTAAAGAAGATGGTGATACGAGGAGGAAATGGCGACGACGAGTACGCGATGGGAGTAAGGGTTGGGGTGAGTGGGTGGTCTAACTTCTTTTGATGCCAAATTTTAGATTTATCCCTTCGTGAAAGGGGGTCAGATTTTGCTCCGTTGGAGTCAAGGCAGTCGGCCAAGTCGTACGGCTAACCCATGCGGTTCTCCACGTGTAATCCACGAGACGTCGTTGCTCCGTAGGACGCGGAAGAGGCTAGAGATAGGAATCCTCGTAAGAAGAGGAGAGAAAGAGATGAAGGACGAAGTTGGTGAAGAAAGGAGATTTCGATTCGTCCCTCGCGCCTTCTCTTTCTCTTTTTCTTTCTCTTTCTATCTTTCTTTTTCTACTACGTCCTTTTCTCCGATATATCCTTGCGATGTCGTCGTCGTAGTCGTAGACGTAGTCGACGTCGTCGTCGTCGTCGTCGTCGTCGTCGTTTCCCCTTGGGAGCCGTAGTCGTAGGTATCCTCAAATATTTCGAACTCTTTGTTCGCGACAATGTTCCTTTTCTTTCGTCGTCGTCGTCGTCGTTTCCCCTTGGGAGCCGTAGTCGTAGGTATCCTCAAATATTTCGAACTCTTTGTTCGCGACAATGTTCCTTTTCTTTCTTTTCTTTTCCATCCTTTCTTCCTTCCTTCCTTCCTTCCTCCATTTCGTTTTTCTTTTCCTTCTCCTTATCTTATTCTTTCTCATTCTTTCCATCTCTTTTTCTCTCTTTCACTTTATAACGAGAAAGGAGAAGTAGACCAAGTGGAAACGTATGTAACTGCTTGATATTTCAGTGCTCGTATTTTACGATGAGTCTCATGGAAAAATGAAGTCTAAGTATCGACCGAGGACTCCTTTTCAACTAAAACAATATCGTTTCATTTTTAGATCCCACCCCACCCTCCCACCTACTTTCTCTTTTCTCTCTTGTGCTCGGAAAGGCCACTCTTTTCACTAGGTACCACCCTTCCTGCTTTGAAACACCAAATTGGTCTACGACCGATAGCCGTTTCTTCGGGTCCTCTGGGTCCCGACCCCATACTATGCATCCCTTTTCTCTCTCTCTCTCTCTCTCTCTCCTCTCATCCTTCTCATTCTTTTCATTTCTCTTCCTTCCTCTCTTTACAACCTGCTATCCCGTGGCGAGCAACGAGCTGCCTGGGCTGTCGGCGCCATACTATCCACCTTCGTCTCCATCAAGTTTAACTTGGCGCAGCGAATTTCCAAGTACCGTTTTACGAGCTTTCGTTGCCACTGGGAATAGAGGGATCGGTCGTTACGCCGCTCGGTAAATGTTGTTCTCAAAGTGACTACCTTCCCCAATTCACCCTATCTATATCCCTTCCTATTTCGATACTAGCCATTTTCGCGATCCTTTTCTTAATCACCTACAGAATCCTTGCTTCGATTCTAGAATCGAATGGGAAATCATTAATTTGTCAATGAAATTTATATGCAATTTGAATAATATATTCGTTGTATTTTAATATACGTGCATTGTTATCACATTGAATAATGCATTTTGGGGTGAATCTGAGAGGAAAAGAAAATGAAGAATGATAGTTCGTTACGTGAACCTATATAATTTATCAGACATTTTGAAGACAAAGAATGTGAGATAGGTCAGTTCTATCTTTTGTAAAAGACTAAGAACGAACGATTGGATCTTTCAAAGTCGATATCTTCCGAATGAAATATTCGAAAGATTCGTAGTAGAGATGCGTCACGTTCATATATATTACAAATCGAGCTATAAATTTTAGTGCTACCTCATAGCGGTTTCAATCCGTTCTATGAGATAAAACATTTCCGATGATACTTTTTGATGACTTTTAATCTTACGCAGAGCATAGTTATAACGGAAGACTTTAATAGCTATTAAAGAAAAAAAAAAATAAAATAAAAAGCAAGAAAAAGAAGAAGAAGAAGAAGAAGGTAAATGTAATTTAGCGAAAGATCATGAAAGGAATTAGTATACGTTAAAGCTGAAAAATGAGTTGATACATAGCAACAAGGGACTAAGGAATATTTATTGGTCCGAGAATATTTAATCCTAAAATATTTATTTTCCTGGCTATACAAAATTTCACATCGTTATTCGTATAAAACAATGTGATAATAATAATATTAATAATATCAATAATAATAATAATAATAATAATAATAATAATAATAATAATAATAATAATAATAATAATAANATAATAATAATAATAATAATAATAATAATAATAATAATAATAATAATAATAATAATAATAATAATAATAATAATAATAATAATAATAAGCGATAAATACTTTTAACGAGTACACCGTAATTAAAAGAAAAACAATTATATTTATCATGTTAATGAGTTTGATTTCAATCGAGAAAATAATACCGGATTATCCAAATCTGTGTCGAATGTGTACAAATGCGATAATTACGTTATGTTAACATTAGAAATTAATCGTTAATTGAAAGGAGGTAAGAGCTCAACCTTAAGTTACGTAGTAATAAGATTGTCCTTGTCTCGTGCGAATTAACGGTTTATAGTCTGGCCCGTAGCGTTTCTTGTCGGTGGTTCATGGCATTCAAAAGGTATTAAAACAGATAATGAGATCGTAATTATTATTATCTTCAATCTCTGAAAGCAGCTTTCATTTTCAGGTGTTAAAATGTGTTGGACATGAATATTCGATAAAAGAGATTAAAGACTATTTTTGCCTCCTTCTCTCTCTCTCTCTCTCTCTCTCTCTATCTATCTCTTTCTTCTTCCACCCCCTCCCACTCTCTTTCCTCCCGACTTTCGCTTACCAAACCTGTACTTGCAGAGTTACGAGCTGTACTAATTAAGATAACGGAATTAAGAAGGACGTGGAGGAGTGGTGGTGTAGAACGAGAGAGTGAGAGAGGGTGGTTGAGGGGGAAGTGGGTAGGGAGAGGAGGCACGATTTCTCCGGCTCAACGAACTCGCGAATTAATTCGAGTTCGAAGTTGTTTGTTCGGCGAATAAGTGGTCAGAGAAATGGTGTAACGAGCGAGACGAGTTATCGAAGTAAAAGAGGGAGAAAAACGAGGAAGTGAAAGACAAAATAAAAGAAGTTAAAGAAATTGAAGAAACTGAAGAGACGAAGTATAAAAAGTAAATGTAAAAAAAAAAAAAGAGAAAAAAAAGAAGATATAGAAGAAAAAGAAGAAAAAAAAAAAATAGAAAAAGAGAAGCGGTAGAAGCTCGGTAGGGTCAGTTTTGCGAGCGTACGTATAGAAGAATCGATGACGTACCTCTACTACTAGTTCTTACGAGAAAATGGGGGCGTAGACGAAGGGAAGTTGTAAGGAGAACGAGGGAACAAAAAACGTAGGATATAGCATCCATGCCTCGCGTCCCGAAGACGTTCGACGATCGAATTTACGGCTTGGCTGGCCAATGGCCACCGTTGAACCAACCGCCCGGCAACGTGCTACGTACCACCCACGACTTATCTTTTCTGCTTGCGTACTTCGTCAAGCTTTAATACATTATACCAGTATACTGTTTTATAACAATAATATTTCCTTTTCGATTTCATACCATTTACCTTTTATTCTTTTTATTATTTCTTCCCTCTGGCTTTTCTCTCGCCGTAATCCGAAATAATCGCGATACTAGAAGTTTTCTATCTCTCTATACTAACCTTTAAAAAAAAAAAAAGTAACACACGCAAGTTTGTAGGGGATAAAATACAGACACAACTAGGGACAATCGATACATCGATCGTTAGTTTAAACATACGCGTTATTATATCGATTTGAAGATATAGAGATTTCACTCTTTATTTTGATTTTGTTTCTTTAAGAGTTTTATTAGGATTTCGAAGTAGACGAGACAGACAATGAAACAAATGGGTGGTACAGAGAAAGTCGTAGAAAAGGATGAAAAGTTGCGAATGGTTGAATGAAGTGGTCTCGAATCTTCGTTGGCAGAAGGTCGTTAGAAGAGAGTGGGGACTTGGAAAGAACGAGCGAGTTAGGAGGAGGAAGAGGAGGAGGAGGAGGAGGATATAACGCCGGAGGTAGAGGTTTTGTGGAAGGATGGGTGAATATAGAAAGAGGGTTAGTAACTACCCCTCCCCACACCCCCTGTGAGGTGGTTACTACGTGGCATTGAGCGGCCCGGCAATGGTCGTGGCGCGGCCTGGTGCGCCAACTAAAATTGAATCTGTGGACGAAACTTTGGTAACCTCGTCAAGAAACCGAAGCTAAAGCCATCCATCGTTCGCGCCTTCGTTTTTCTTTCTTCCATTCCTATTTTACCTCTTTTTTTCTTATTCTTACGCTCCTTATATTTCTTTTTCTCATCTTTATTCTCTTTTCATTTGACCGTAATTGTGGAAAGTATATTTCGTTAGTATACGGTTCTCTTCGATTTGCTCAATAAAAGTGTGAGAAAAAATTTATTTTGAATATATATTATTATTAAAATTACATATATACATTTATATATATATATATATATATATGATACTTCTCGTTCGTAAAACGAAATATTGCATATGTACACGTATCTCACATTTCAAAAGAACGATGTTAACGCGTGACAATAATGTTTTACAATGTCAAGAGGAAATAAAATAAAATAACGGACGTACTCTGTTTGTGAATTTGAATTTGATCTATCAAAAAACGAGAATCCGATAAAAGCTCGAAATATTATTCCCTCTTCCGATACTATGCCGCAGCCCTTCCTTTAATGCGTCGCGCTGTTCTATGCTCTCTCGTTTAATGCGTTGCTGCTTGTATTCCGACATTAACGGAGAAAAAGGAGACAACGGCATTAAGGAGTAACAACGAAAAATGTTAACGCCAGAGGGCCGATCTCTCTCTCTCTCTCTTCTCTCTTTTTCTCTCTTTTTCCCGTTTTCATCCTCCCTCACCCCTCGTTTCTCTTTCCATGTTGTTGTTCCTCTTCCTCTTTCTCCTCCTATCTCATAAGTTTGCATACGCTGACGCTGGTGCTGGTAGACGACGTTAAAAAGGCTAGAGTTCCCTCTCTCGATTCAATTTGCGGATTACGATGTTCTCGAATTGCGTTTAAACGAATTTCGTCCACTAATGGCGGCCTCCTCGCTATTACAGTATATCGAGGAGACAAACAACTTTACGAGCACTTACCCTATAGCTGCGTCAGATCTATATACCAGAGGGTCCATAGACGAGAAAGAGGAGAGGTGGTAACGGGAGAGAAGGGAGGGGGTTCTGCATTCGCTTCGAGAGGGTTCGGAAAAATCAATTGGACTCTTGTATGGGTGAGTATATATACGCATATGTGAAAAGGAGAGAGATAAAGAGATAGATAGAGATAGAAAGAGAGAGAGAGAGAGAGAGAGAGAGAGAGAGAAAGAAAATCTGTTACAAGTTCAAAAAAGGAAAAAGTCGAGTATCTTAAGATTGCTGTCTCTCACATTCAATTCGTTACACTCGTTTAACTTTGTCCATTCGAGGTATGCGGAAGAAACTTTGCTTGCATTTCTTAGTCCAAAAATCGAAGAATCGATCGTACGTGTCGATTTTTCCTGATTTTTCCAATCTCTTTGGTAATTTATCTAGGAATGTACGATTTTTTTTTATCCCGAAATCCTAATAATAATAATAATAATAAATTCTTCTCTTTTCTACCCCTTTAAGAGTAATCATAACTTGCATTCATTTGTTTTATTTTTGTCGTTTTTTTTGTTCTTTTTTTTTTTTGATACTTCATATTTATTGACCCAGATTATTTAAGTATCTTAGAGCAATGGCATTTTATACGAAAATTGACTTTTTACTTTGGACCACTCGCCTACTTGTATTCGTCGATGGGACAATTTTCTTGCGCACTGGCTAAGAGACACTCGAGAGACGATATCCCAACCGGGGTAGCACACTCCTCTTAATTCAGAGATAACGTTTCCTCGGGAAAATGTCATTTATCTTTCTCTTACTCTTTCTCTCTTTCTCTCTCTTTCTCTCTCTTTCTTTCTGTACATATCCTCTTTTTCACGAAACAACTCTGGGATGGCTACGAGAATGAGAGCGAAACGACAAGGACAAGGACAACGACAACGACAACGATGGATGAACGACAAAGATATTGCCTGTGCCTATACTTTTACCAAGCGATTGAGAAAAAAGAAATAAGGAAGAAAATACAGAGAAAAGAGGATAGCTTCGATTCTTGTAAGACGCGCGAGTGCTTTTATCCGTAAGCAATTAGTCGAATTGATCCCAAGGTAGATAGTAGTAATCATGAGGGTAGTAGATGGTGGTGGTGGTAAGGAGTACTAGTAAGGGTAGGGAAGAGAGTGTGAGAGAGAGAGAGAGAGAGTTAGGGCAAATGCCGTGACGGCCGGCGGTGGTCTTCGATAAATTCCATGCATCCACTCTCGCCCACGTAGGCTAACGTGCATACCACGCAGGTAGTATACGTGGCAAAGTGGCACGGTGCCGGGACTTGCGCCCTTGTTACGCTCTCACGACACGTAGTACCTGCGATGTAACGGTAACTATAGTTAGTACGTGCTAAGTGTGCGCGGCCGGGGATTGCCCTATTGGCAGTGGCTCTCTCTTTCTCTCTCTCTCTCTCTATCTTTATCTTTCTCTTTATCTGTCTATCTATCTATTTCTATCTTTCTTACTTAGTCATTCTCTACGTATTGCTCTGTATTATGGATCGCACATATGTATGTAGATAAACGTGACATTAACATAGCTTATATATATGGTAGTCTTATTGTTAGTCAAAGGGGGTTGGAATAATGGCAGTCCCTTACGTTACCTCACCATCTGTTGTATTGTCCCATCTCACTCAGTTTCTGACTTTTCTTTACGAGCTACTAAACATTACTAGGCTTCTTTTACTATGAAAGGCTTACCGATGGATATATGTAAGTACTTATAATCGAGAGCTCAATGGAATCCACTTATCTCGGCTCTGACGGCACGATATACGATTCGCTATATGATACTTTCTATTCTTGTATCTTCCTTTTGGCCTAAAGTTTTCTATCATCGTTCGATTCGAAGAAAAGAAAACGAAAGAGAGTGAACGTATAGAAAAGGGTGGGAAAAGGTTTTCTTTTTTTTTTCTTTTTTTTTTTTTGGTAGTGCGAGAAAGTAGCGACGAGAGTGGCGCTTAGCGCGACTAAAAATCACCCTGGATCTTTGCCAATCTTGTTTCTACCATTAACGATGTCTTATCCTCGTGTCTATGATTATAACTTTTTCTTTTTTTTTTCTTCTTCCCTTCAGCTTCTTCAATCTCTGAGGCACCGCCTTTCCGTTTCTTATTTTATTCTTCTTCTTCTTCGTCTTCGTCTTCATCTTCTTCTTCTATTTCCTTTTCTTTTCATTTCTTTTCATTTCTTCTTGATCCACGTCCTTGTTCTTTCCTTTAGGAGTTTTCGAGATCGACGCCAAGGTTCACTTTTACGTGTAAGAAGATGTAGTCGAGATGGTAGAATTCTCACTTCTTCTTTTTACGTTTTTTTTCTTTTTTTCGTTTATTTCCTTTTCCTATCTCACTCACGTTTTTCGAGGATAGTCCCGTAGAATAGAAAGACGATCCTTTTCTACGAGACTTTTTAATTCGTAATTTAGCACGAAGCAAGAAGTGCCATTACGCGCTAATCGACGGTGAGAGCAGCGTGCACGCAGAATAATTAATTTCTTCGACTACGACGTCAATATTTCCCCGTATGAATCTTAGAAAGAGAGAGAAGAAGATAGCAAAAGAGAGAAAGAAGAAAGAAAGAAAGAGAGAGAGAGAGAGAGAGAGAATAGACAGAGGGGGTGGTCCATTCGAATTTCTATGCGGGTCACATACAGATCAGCCGGCCTTGCTACGTTTCTCTTTACACCCTCACCGTCCCTATCATCTCTTTCTTTCTCTTTTTCCCTTTACATTCTTTTTTCTTTTCCTCCTCGCCCGTTTCAGTCTCTCGCACCCTACAAGAAGTTAGCACTTCTTTTATGGTCGCTGAAATTGGAACACAGAATTGCGGTAGTTTCGCGGGTAAAAGTATCGGAATAGTATGTATGAAATAAAAAGGTATAAAAATCGCTAAAGTCGACGATTTTTGGTGCGACATTCGCGGAGGAAAAAGAGTTCGAACGTATTCGGAGCGATGAGGACATTTACGAGAGGTGGAATTTATCCTCGAATAAAACCGTCCTCTTCCTCATCCTCTTCGTATTGTCGTTGTCCCTTTCTCTCTCTCTCTCTCTCTCTCTATCTCTTTCCTTTTTACCCTCCTTCTCCGTTTTCCTCTTTTCCTCTCGACGTCAGACCTCCGCAATTGTTCCGAGCTCGATGTAAACTTCGATCGTATCGTTTCCCGGATAAAGGATCGCATCGTGTAGCTTTTAACGACTTTATCAATTATTTCCTTTTACGGACGATCGTCCCGCGTTCGCTTGCGCGTGCGCGGAAGCATTAAATCTCATTAACGTGATCCGTCCCCGTCGTTGAGAGGAAAACGCGTTGACAAAGAAGAGGAGAGCTCTCTGAGCTTCGAAATAACGACTAGCACGAGATACTTCACGTAAAATCATTTACTTACTAATCAGATAAAATAATGTACGGAAGAACGTATCTATATGCATGTATTTTCAATACATAAATGAATACGATCCAAGTATTAGAGAAATAATTACGAGAGAAGATGAAAGAGAAAAAACAGAAATAGATAAATACGATTAATCTTCAAAAAGAAAACCCAAAATATCGAATAAAAAATAAGGGAAGAAGGAAAAAGATTTTATAAATTTCCTAATAAACGTAAAATGAATTTAGATAATAATTTAATGGTAATTATATTATTAATAAAAGCGAGAAAAATTACAAAAAAGAATGGGCACCTGATTTGTTGGCCGCCGTAGTCGTGTGAGCGAGAGTGGCTGCGGCTGTCAACTTAGGCGGTTCTATCTTCTGCGGCACGCTGTGCGCTGGTATCGGCCCTGGATTTGTCATGGTCGTCATCGTGGTGGGCATCATCAAGGTCGACATGGTCAGCATCTTCGTGATCGGTGCGTCGCGCTTATCGTCGCGACGTTCCTCGACGATCGAGCGTCACGTGACACCGACACAGAGATGCTTCTTCGATCTTGAAAGATCGGTAAACGAAGAAGCAAATCTCCGAAAAAGAGTTATTTTCTTCTTGTATTTTTTAACAACGAAGAGATTTATATCTGTCTCTTATATTTTTCTGAACTCTCTCTCTCTCTTTATGTTTTTATCTTGAAATAATGTCTAGTTGTTTTTATAATATACACATAACACAATTTTCTTCGTGGTTATTTTACGCTTTTTTTGCTGTTTTCTTCGGTTACAACAACTATCCGTTGTTTTATGACGTTTTGTAGTAGATATTATACGCGATAAACGATCATTCATCACACTGCATATTATCCCCACTTTTTCCTCGCCACCATTCGTTTTATCGCGGCTCGAAGGGAATCGCGATGATCGAACAACTTCCTCGCAACATTACTTTGATTCTTCTCTTCGTAACACTGCTGTTGTTGCTGCTGCTAATGTTCTTCTTCTTGATTTCACCAGCTTTTGACATTTGCGTTCGGCGACGACGCCGCGCCGGCTGTCCTTGTGAATTTCTTCCTCTTTTCGATTAGACGTCGTCTTTTTTGAAATGTCTCAGCTTTGAATCACACGAATAAACACGAAGAACAAGTTGACACACATCAAAAGTTTCTTTCTCTGTCTTTACTCTCTCTCATTCGTTCTTTAGTTGATTTTTTTCGTCTGCACGTGATCCAAAAGTCAAGATAGTAATAACATAACGAGAATCATTTTTCTTCTCAACGTTAAACACAAATTTCTCCACTTTCTTTCCTTATTTATGTATATTTATTTTCTCGCGTCACACTCTTCTCATTCGCTAAACCGTCAAGGTTTACGTTTAGCGCACGCGGTTCCTTACGCGCCTCGAAGGCGCGCGCGTGTCACCAAAAATTATTCTCACGATTATATCCAAAAAAAAAAGAAAAACAACAAGTCACTTTTCTTCCCCTTTTCTTCTTTTCCTTTAATCTTTTCCTTTATTATTTCTTCTTTCATTCGCACCTTTCTTTCTCATATTGTAAAAAGAAAGAGAGAGAGAGAGAGAGAGAGAGTGAGATATACACTGAAGAAAATAAACGAAACACCAGTATAACGAAAACTTGACGATACAACCAATAATAATAATAAAAAATCAAAAGACTTTTTCTCCCACACACACAGTTTGTTCAAATTTCGCGTGTCTCTCTTGATTGTTGTAAGATAAAACGTGAAATAAATAGAAAAAAAAAAATATAAATGAAGAAGGGTGAAAAGAGAGAAAACAAACAGGTTAAATGAATACGAAGATCAAATAGGGTTTTTTTTTTTTTTTAAAGAAGTAACTTATAATAAAATGTAATTATGACGAACAATAATGTTGGTTGTTTCTTTTAAATATGTTTTCACGTAGTAAGGTAAAGTAACAACTGTAAATTTCTCTCGGAGACGAAGATAAGGATGAAAACGATGTTTGACGAACTACGTGAAGGACGATATAGAGAGAGAACGAGGCGAACGAGCGAGGACGAGGAGGACACAACGACGACGACGAAGACGACGACAACGACGACAACGACGACGACGACGACGACGACGACAACGGCGGCGGCGTTATCAACGTTCTCTCCACGCTGCGCGTTACGTCACGTCCGGCCGAGCGTAGAGTCGGAACTCGTCTGGCGGGGAGAGCGCGAAGGGACGCCCGCCATCGCGACGCCCAGAGGCGCCGGCGTTCCCGAGCGTCCGCGGAATCGCACGAGCTAAGACGCGAACCGCCAGTCGTTCGCCCACCGTCGTCGTGGCACCTACGTTCCTACCCCCTTCCCTCTATCTCTCTTTCTCTCTCTCTCTTTCTCCTTTTCTCACCCTCTGGTATATATGCACTATTGTATTTACTTTAATATAGTATCCTATTTTTTTATACTTTTATAAATCGTAAATGTTATTTTTTTTTCTATTTTTTTTTCCTTGTTATTATAAAATTTCTCTATTCGTACGTTTTAAATTTATCTTCGTCGTTTTTTTTTATCTCTCCTATCTTTTTTCTTTTCTTTTGAATTTTTGAATTTAAATATTTTATCAGGGTTATAACCAAAAGTTCGGTGCGTTTATCGTGTTATTTGTTTTTCTTTGTAGTTTCTTTTTTTTTTTTTTTTTAAATTAACTTTGAAAATATTAATTAAAACTTCACGAACTATTTTATGGCTCATTCTAATATGACTATTAGTGACGATTTCTTTTTTTTTTTTTTAAGATTTCTGAACACAAATAATATTTCTACGATCACGTTATCACGCGAAATCTTTCTCTTTATTTTATAATCCCTTTTTTTTCGTTAAGATCTCTCATTGCCTTTTATTCATTTTTTTTCTTGTTTTCTTTTATTTTTTTTTTAACATCGATTACGCTTCGACAATCCCCTTACCATTGAAAAGAAAAAAGGTGGAAAGGGTCAGCGGTTTGACCGCCCACATCGCCTACGATTACTTCTATTCGAACACGTGTCGTATGAAAAATGGAAGCAATATCTGAACGATACAACACGCCATGCGCGATAGGTTATGCGAATTTAGCCTTTACACTTTCCTAAGCCTTTCTCACCTTTAGAAGATCATCTTGTTGTTTTTTTTTTCTTCTAAAAATTTGTCTATTCGCGTATCGTACGTTTAAGTACCAGATGATTTTTGATATTTTTGATTAATCATTTTTTTTCATGCTTACCGATCGCGATTTAGATGGCATTGAAAAAATACAAAAAGAAAAATGTTTTAAGCAAGCAATGCTTTCATTTGCGCTACATTGAACGTAAGAAAAAGACACTAGGCGAACATTGTACGAATCCGAGCATTAAACCTCGTTAAAGGCGCTTGTTGAGTAGGTCGATTATTTACGGGTCTGCATACTTTGACGCGGCGAATGACAAAGAGCCTCTTATTTTATGCCCGCTGCGCGGTTAATAAGGGGTCATTTATCTTGTATTTTTATAACCTTACGGATTTATTTCCACAACTGGCCTGGCTTAAACAGCCGGCACACCATGACTGTTTGACTTTTGTCAAGTTTATTTAAAATGAAAGTACGGTCATTATTATAATAGCTCCTTGTTGATGAGACAATGCTCCTTGATTTAACGTTGTATTAAACATTTTTCTTCCAGAGGACAAACAAAAAGATTCAAAAGAAAAAAAAATACGTAGCAATATTTAAGTTATACATATAAATGACTAATCGAATTTTTCTTATTACTCCTTGTTTATTTTCTAGTTTTGAAAATGTTTATTAGATCGATGTTAGGTACGCGTAACACTGTTGGAACGCATACATCAAACCTAAAGCAGTTCGCGGTCTTACTTTGAAGATCGATCGTGCTTGGTCTATAGCTTGTTCGAAGAATGACACATTTTATTTTTATAACGCATAAGAGTGAAGCAACCATAGAGAAAGAGAAAGAGAGATAAAATGAATACATAATAAAAAATAAAAAAAGCTCTGACAACGTTAATAATAAAACAGTGGTTACGTTTATATCGGACGCAGTTTTTCTATCCACATGGCGATCTATTATGGTGACTAAAAGCTTTGGAAAAAAATTCTATCCCTCCGTAGAGAATAACGACGAAGAAGGAGAGGAAATGTTTTTTCTTTTCTATTCTTCTCACATTCTGTCTCACCCTCTTTCTCATTCTCTTTCTCTTTTTATACAAGAGAAATAGGATATGCCTGTCGAATCTAATGTTGTAGCAAAGAAAGGAACAGTAGAAGATCGAACTCTTGTCGAATACCGATCGCTTCTTATATCGAAAATAGTTTTCATCGAAAGAAGTTTATCGATTTTTACAGTTAGCTTGTTCTGTTTTATATCATATGATTACTTTAGTTGCACATACCCGAAGTCGTTGCTTTAATCAACACGATACTCGTGGAATTTAATTATATTATCGTGGGTTACCGTCCCGAATGTTGTCGTCTGTTGAAACGCAGGTATACACAACGTGGTTTGCTGACCACATTCCTGTAAAATGTTATACGAAGGACTGAGAGAAAGAGGAGGCGAGGAATCAGGTAAATAAATAGAGCGAGTGAGATAAGCTCGGTGACTCTAAATTGATAGAAATTAAACGTTAAAGTGCAAGCGTACCTGGAAATTAATCGCACATAAATGCGTTGGATGTATTTCCGCGGGTTTCGAGAGATATGCGTTGCAAACGATCGACTAGACCAGATACTTGCATAAGAATGCAGACTGCATAAATTTTCTCGATGCATCTACCGGTTTGTGTTTTACGTCCGATTTTGTTCTCTCGAATAGTACCAAAACTATGTGTGTATACATTGTGAAAGAGAAAGAGAAAGAAAGAGATAGAGAAAAAAAAGAGTGAGAGAAACGAAAATACAAAATATTTTCCCTATTACTTCTATCGAATTTTAACCGAACGTTATTCGATGCAAATTACAATCGAACGAAGCCTCGAAAGTCTTTCATTTCGAGTCGATCGTTAAATCAAACGACTGCAATATCGTTTCAAATTATAACACGAAAAATCGAAATGAAGAGGAATAGATGGTGGAAAGGAATTTTTGAAAGAATGTAACGTGTAAGCAATAATTATTATTTCCCTAATGTGTATTTACTAAGGGGGCGGTGGTGGGATGGGGGTGGAGGGTAAGTTAATAGAGCGGGAATAGGCGCATCACTGGATCCATTTAGAAAAGTTTTTTTCTATGCTTGGCCTTAGTGACTTAGGTATTCCCAAAGGAGCATTTTTCTTGGAAATCGTACATACATATGTACATACGTACATATATATGCATAAACGAATATACGCGAGAAACGAGTCGCAGCGATTTGAGCCGAAGTAGTACGAAGAGATCCGCCTTTCGAAGTGGAACGCGGCCTGGTCTGACCTGACGCAGACCGTATCTACTGATCCATTAAGTGGCGCCCCTCGCTGGTGGTAGATCGAACTAGAGTGATTGCGATGCTACTCTTTGACCGAGTACCGAAAGGATTCCTTCTCTCTTTTCGGTAACATTGATGCACGGCCAGGAGAGGAGCTCGACAAGGAACTTGCGCTACTTTTATTTTTCTTTAGTTAGGCCGAGAGAACCGCAGTGACCTATTAGCACGAGAGACTACCAATGATGTATTCTACCTTTTTATCGAACGTTTCTTGATTGAACGAACCCAAGAAGCATACTGATCGTACGTCCAGTTTGATTAGTATTCGATGAAGATAATACTACGAATCGGACTTTTTCTTTCTTTTACATCTTTGAAACTATTTCTGTTCTAAGAGATTTCTATTTTAAGCCTTACGCGATGTATCTCAATTGATAGAAAATCGTAACTTTTCTAACTTCACATTGGAAAATTTTAATTATGAATAGTAATGATTACGATATAATAAAATAAAAGAGAAATAAATATTTTATCTTTTATCTTTGGTTGGTATTGCATTTATTAAAAAAAAAATAAAATATAAGACGGCTTTTTCGTATATTTAATAATTTTTTATGACAGGTGAAATAATAATAAAAAAAAAAAAAGGAAGAAAAGCAAATCGAGTTTTGTACGATAGTTGAAAGTATATCTCACGTATGGATCATTAAAAAATGAAATAAAATCGTCATGTCATTGTCAATATTTCATTTTACTCGATTCTTTTTTTAACGAAAGAGTATCTTCAATAATGTATGATATATTTTTAATAGTGTAAGAAATATTTATTCGCGTATTTTTTGTTTGTTTTCTTTAAATCCTCTTTCCTTTCGTTTCTTTATTTAATTGAAATCTGGCCGATAGAGTAGCGATTAGGGTCGAATCCAAAGATATACAGTGTGCAAATATCGAGGCTATTTTTGATCTCGATATCGGTAGAATGCAAGTAGCATCAAGAAACGTCTTAGTGTCTTACGAACGCGCTTTGGCTCATGTTCAAGCACATAAATAATTCCGTTTGTGGAGGGTGGATATAGAAGCGAGTCGAGTCGTCGGCTAGAAGGCAGCAGTCAGGACAAACTGACATGGGGAACGTGTATATAGTGACGCGTACCCGACCACAGGGAATCTATGAACCATTGGCATAGAATAGCCAAGAAGAGCGATCCACCTGTCTCGAGAGATCTATTGCTTCGATTTGAAAATCCTATTCTCCGATATATTTCTGGACTTATTTTATATAAATCAATCCAGACGTCAATATATTCTACATATGTCGATAATTAATCTATGCGGATGACTTTTTTCTCATAGTGACATCTCACTGAATGCATGGTCATTGAATCGTAAACACAGTAAGCTAAAATTTTATATAAAAATAAACGAGACTACCGATCAGGTCGATTAATCATGCATTCTCGCGGTACAATAAACTACGGTTCAAGGTGTAGAATCTTTGAAAGAGGTATAGTTTAATAAAAAGAAGATTTCGTTACAGATGAGAGATCTTTTCCATGATTATGAAAAGAAAAATGTTTTATTAATTTCCTTTGGTATGACGATCGATCGATCTCAGGTTTTGTTAAGGGTTTAATTATCTCGATAATCCAATTAAACAGAAGATAAAGCGACCATCGCCAGGTAATACGCGTATCTTTCTATATTTTTTTTTTTTTACTTTGTTTTGTAGACTACTTTCTTTCTTTTTTTTTTCAATCTCTTTTGTTATTTTTCGTTAAAGTATGATTCAATAGGGGAGTACAGTACATTATGATATTTTTTTGTTTCCGAGGTTGTTCGTGCCGTCTTTATTATATTATTAGAAAATATCGGTAGCTAACGAAACATCGAAATAAGTTCTTTTCTTTTGTATCGGACAAGCTTCCTCGTTATCCTCTTCATCTATGTGGCATTCATCGTTAGATGTTCGTTCTACCGCAGGCGAAAAGTCTGAAGAGATATAAAGAGAGAACATTTTTCAAGCTCTCCTCCATCTTTTCCTTTTTTATTTACGTTCACATACTTTTTTCCATTCGAGAAACATTACGAATTGTATTAACGAATTACAAATAAAAAAAGGGGGGAGGAGAGAGAGAGAGAGATTGACATTTCACGAAGGAAAAAAACGATTACTAGTCAAAGTTCTTGCTTGTTACAAGATGTATCATTAGAACCAACACGATTCATCATTATTCTACTTTTGTAGTTGAAACGAATGAAAAAGTTATACGCTAGTTTTATATGTATAATATATAATAAATATTTCTTTTTCGAACGAATATCTTCCATATGACCTTTCAACGTCATTTTATCATGATTATACGTTCCAAAAAAAAATGTATAAAGAAATTGAAAAGACAAAGAGAAGGACATAAAGTATAATTGATGAGGGAATAAGAAAAAAAAAAAAAGAAATAAATATCGTCGAAAATACATCGAATTGCCTCGGTGATTTTTATTTTCTGCATATTAGTTTGAATCTCATCGTAAATTGGTTCTTTCGCAACGCCCGGAGATGAAGGTTGCTACAGAGGCTACCACAGGAAAAGATCTCTGACGAGTAAAAGGTAAAGAAAGAGAGAGAGAAGGAAAAGAGAGGGAGAGATAGATAGACAGAGGGAGAGAGAGAGAGAGAAAGTACGAGCGAGTTTAACACCGATGGAAGATGGAAGGACAAAGGATGAGCCTCAGGCGATTCACTCGACATTGCTATGCTGCGGTAATTGCAGCTAATTAAGAGGTTGAACTCTCTCGTTTCTCTTCCCATCCTTCATCTACGTTTCGATCTTTCTTCTTTCTCTCGCTTCTATTACTCTATCTCTCTTTCCTTCTGTCTCACCTTATCTTTCTATTCATCTATCCATCTCCTTTTTCTTTCTTCTACCTCTGGTATCTCCTCAAACCGCATCGCGTCTTTTCTCCAAAAGTTACGACGTAAGCTTTGTCCTTTCTTCATTTCTCTCTCTCTCTCTCTCTCTTTGTTTTCTCGCCTGAATAACTTTCACCTTGTCTCTTATTCACCCTCGAAGAAGGAAATACGTTTGCGTGTTGCTAAGTTCTAACACCATTAGATAATTGTCACAGTATATAAAGCAAGATACTTTTCGATATCTATATGGTATCTTTTAATGAAAAGTTTTATTTCTTTCTTTATCAGGTGATTATTGAACTAAAAAAGAAACAGAATAATTATAGGAATAAATAATTTTGTTATTTTTTTTTTATAATATTGATCTATTCTATCTTAAGGAATTTTTGTTTTGCAGCAAATGACGAATTAAAGGAAATAATATTTTCCGATTAAAAATTATTCCTTAGATAGATGAATCGATTTGTAAAATTTAATGTCAAAGAAACTTTAAAATAAATAATTGTTATTTATAATTTCTCTAGATAGTTCTTATTCATAGAAGAAAATTATTATAAATTATTTTAATATAAATCTTCAACAAATTCTCATGCTATACCAAATTTCTTTGTATTTATGAAAAGCCGAAATTTTTGTTAGCATCAATCTTGTATGACACTTGCTTAAAAAAAATCTCAAATGATTTATTTTTCTCAAAACTAAAACTCCTATCGTCTGCACTGACAATAGGTCAGTTTCTAAATTTACACATCGATCTCTCTCCCCCTAATTTATTAGAAAATAATTTCTTTTAATACTTTCGCTTATACATTTTTGCTTTAAGTGTGAGATATACGATAAATTTGCGTTTTCCGTATAAGGGAATAATGAATCTCAAGGAACATGTTACTAATATATACAGGGGGAACGATTGACGGTCGAAGACGCGTTAAAACGAGCAACTTGACTTACTTACGTTGGATCCTTCCTTCAGATAGGCAGGATAAGTTCTCAGCTAACGTGCGTGTTACGGAGTTAACGTGCTTCACGCACAGCCACGTTATACTACGTTCATATATGACGTACGGTTAGGCTAGCGAGTCAGACAGCAGCTAATCTACGTATATGAAAGCATTTAATACAGAGACGTATACAAAGGCTGACTGGGAATAGGTGCACGCGCGCGTATTAGAATCCATTCCTCGTAGGTGTCTCTCTCTCTCTCTCTCTCTCTCTCTCTTTCTCTCTATCTCTATTTCCCTCTCTCTCTCTCTCGTTCTCTCTAATTCTCTCTCAGTCTATCTCTCTATCTCTACGTTTACATGCGCTCGTATTGGTGTTGGCGAGATAGGAAGCAGTCAATAATTCATGCATTACTCTCGGTTATTATGCTACTGTGGTCTACCGTAGTCCGTGCGGTTGGCAATTCAGCTTTACGTTTGCTTTACCGACCATAGTGCGGACCGGCTAGATATCGGCGAATCGCGCAACGGCGCTGATATACTAATTCGTAACCGCGCACCCATCGACGATAGAACTCTATCAACTTATTCATAGGAAGAGCGTATTCTATCCTGGCCTCTTTCATTTCGATATAT
>NW_015148987.1:577567-816016 GCF_001465965.1 Polistes dominula | reverse complement strand
TAAGAATTTTTTAAAATTATTACCTATTAATAGTTACTTGTTATTTATAGTCATTAATTAGTTCACTTCTTGGTCTTGTCGGAGGAATATTAGGAAGTAATCGGTCAAGTATCTTTGTTTAAACGAGCCATCTCTTTCCCCAAACAAAATGCATGTTTCGTTACTTTGTGTAAATGTGCATTTAGAGACGTTGAGAGTAGATGAGAATGAGAGGGACGAAAAGGGACATAGAGAAAGAGAGAGAGAGAGAGATGGTGGAGAGGGGGGATGGGAGGTACCTATATACACATAAGAGAGAACGTATCCGACCAGTACGAACGTTTCGGCCCTCTCAGGAGAGTTAGCTTCGATACGGTTCGCTCGTCCGTACGTTCCTCGACGGAGTTTCCCAGGCTCTCGGGTGAATTAGCAGGAGCGTTCGCCGGCTATACTTGAACAGTCATGTAATCTCGCGTATAGGCTGTCCCTTCCATAAACGTGCACGGGGCATTGTCGGTTGCACACGAATGCCTGGGTACCCAGTGGTTACGGTAATGAAATTGCTACGCTACCCCTCCAGCTGATATTATTCCGTTTCCAACAGGAATACCGGCCGTTGCGTCGGTTGGTTTAGGGACCAGCGAAGTGATATTTCGAGAAGTTTCCTTGAAGCTATTCGCGAGCTCTCCCCATTAAGCACGTATATTCTATACACTCCACCCTCTTTCTACTCTCGTACGACTAAAACCGTTCTTCTATTTGACGACTATCATTTTCTCCCCTTTACAAAAAGTTTCCTTATTTCTGATTTCTTCAAACTATCGTCCTTATCATTATTTACCGTTTTACTCAATTAAGAAAGATAAGATCGTAAAAGCGATATCATAGAGGAACTAAGGTAGATAATTATCGAACAGCGAACATCTTTACTCTCCGCTAGTGTGCAGTCAATATTTACATCGCAAACGTTGAGCTACGAATAAACGTTCGAAGGGGTAGTATAAGTCCGTTTTAGATTACATATACGTTTTTGTTATTTATTTTACATGTGCTATCCGGTTATTCCTTCAGTCTTTCCTTCTTCCGCTTTACCCCTTCCTTAGCCACTATACACCTTCCTTTATGCCATACATAATATCTCGAGTAATTCGAGCGTACCAAAAACGTAAGGATTAGCTAAAACAAAGACGCCGAGGCGGACTGGCTTTACCATTTAAATTATTCCTTCTCGTCTACCTTCCTAGCTCGTAGCTCGAGCTTGGCCCATTATCAGGGTGAGACACGAGAGATACTCTCGTATTCCGTCTTCATATACCTGCACGATATCACACGCGTTTAACCGACGTAAGAGAAAATACACACATTCATATGTACAATAAGATAGTTTTAAATTCTTACATAAGATAGATTTCTAAGAATTGTAAAGATTAACTATCCTAATATAATATTTTACTCGCGTACTTTTCGACATTCCTTCTTCTTCTTTTTCTTCTAATTAAAACAAATCGTTGTCTCAACTTAGGTTAGATAAAACTCGGAAGATAAGCTAGCTGTGATCTTATGTATTAAAAAAAAAAAAAAACTTTCCTTCTCAACGATGTTCTAACCACAACGGAACAATTTGCAAGGTGGTATTCTACATTCTTAAAAAGAATGACGACAACGTACTTCCTCGTGGTTGAATTTCTTTCATGTATTAAAACTGCATTCTTCTACTGTTAAAACTGGTCGCGATAGCAAAGCCGAGGAAAAACCCGGCGTGAAATTGTACGAGCCAGGAAATGTGCCTGGATAGATCTGAGTGTACGAAAAGGAAGATTGTGAAGAGAAAGAGGAGAGGGATAAGGCGAAGACTGAAAGTCGTAGAGACGTGGCTCGAGGTTGCGTGTATTTGCGGGAACGATAGAGTGAGAGAAAGGAATGAGTGGAGTTAGTGAGAGGTGGGGTCGGGTGTGGGGCTAGAGATGGGCTTGAAACCGCAGGGTAGAAGATGGGTAATAATGCTCAAAGACGTTAAGCGGAGAAGCTAAATGAGAGAACGGTCTAAAGACTGGAAAGTTAGTTCCCGGGTAAGAACTAGGAACCGTCGAGTGCCTCATGCCGGTTTCAGAAGCAATCCGCGCTTCCGCCCACGAACGAAACCACTGCAGCAAGAAAGGGAAATAGAGAGAAAGAAAGAAAAAGAGAGAGTGAGAGAAGGAAAGGAGAGAAATTTGCTTTTGTGAGAAATGATACTCATTTTAAATATTACTTTCTTATTGTTGGTGAAAAAAATCATTGGATGACGTTCAACAAATCAAGAAGAAAGTTACTGGCAGCTTCGGTCGTTCTTTGCTAAATTTACTATACTGACAAGCACCGAATCAACTTGGGACTACCCTGAAGCACATGCTAATGTGTTTGAAGAGTAACAGTGATGCTCGATTTGATCTTATTATTTGACTTTTAGGAGACACGTTATATTCGATAAAACATTGTTTGTAAAATGGAAATAGTTAAAATGTCGATATTAGAATATATTTAACAAATTGTCAATTTAATTTTTAATCAATACTTAATATATACGTACATAAATATATCGATCAAACGAATCTACTTTATTTAGGAATAAATGATTTTTAATTGTTAATTTTTTATCTTGAGAAAAATTCGTCTTAAAGGGGTTAAAGATCTTTCGATGATAGGATTTCTAATTGCTGTTATAAAGATTATTCAAGCGAGTAAATTGTATTGGAAAGGAAGAAGAGCGTAACGAATGCAAGGAGGTGAGAGCCACTGCTGCTTCCCTCTCTCCCAGTTCAATTACAGTTACGCCCGTTAACGACCACGCCAGAGGGCCGATAATGTCGCGATACGGGTCAGAGGTTAGCCGTGGTTCCTTTATGCTAACGAATGCTTACACACGAAACCCAACGCAGACGATCATATATTGGCTGCCAAAGATAGTGGAGAAATTAGCTGAAAATGGCAATCTCCGGTCCTTGTTGGGATGGTTTCTCTTACCAAGAACAATATTCTATATACCTCTTTTTCTCTCTCTCTCTCTCTATCTCTTTTCGCTCTATTTGTTCAGACAATTTATAAAGGCAAGATATGTTTATAGAAATACTAGATATCTACTACTCTATGGTCATAATTCTATAAATTTAACTCGTTATTGTTATTTCTGTTTTGATATCTTTACCATTAATTACTAATAGAGTATATGCGATAATGTCATACTTATTTATACAGATAAATAATTTACATCGATATTCCTATTGTATATTTCAGTAAAATGGCTTTCGTATTATAATAATGAGAATTGTAAAAATGATTGAGCAATAAGGGATAGAAAGTTCCTTTATGAAGATTCACAAGAGCGACACCTGATGAGAAAAAAAAGCAGTCTAACCGTAAAAACGTAAAGAACAGGAGAAGGAGGAGAAGGAGGAGGAGTATATTGTGCACGAGGGTAAATCCCAAGGTTTCTTAATGGCAAGACCCGTTCTATATAGGCATCCAATGGAGGGTTATCCCGGGAGGACGCTTTATAATTTATATTAATGGGGTAGATGCATGAGGAAATTCTAAACTTCACCCTTCGTATTGTGTATCGTTCTAAGAATAAGAAGAAAGGTGTTACTGACTTAATGGAAAATACTATTTTCTACGACCTTCGACTTACAAAACTGATAATCTGTCAGAGTCTATTGAAGAGAGAAAAAAATGAGACGAACTCGACGAAGAATACGATTGAAAAGATACAGGGCCAAACGATACCGAGCGAAGTGATAGAAAAGTGTATGTAACGGAAGAGAATATATAGTAGAGTTAAAAGAAAAAGATAGAGAGAGATAGAGAGAGAGAGAGAGAGAGAAAGAGGAAGAATAGCAGTGGAATTGCACTATTGTGTCGAGACCCGTAGGCCGACGCTTCGTACGGCTATTACTGCGATAATATCTCGGCCAGTGCAGCACAAAATGCCCAATTAGGTGTGAAAAGGGGTAAAAAAAAAAAAGAGAAGACGAGAGAAGGGAGAAGGAAGCCGAAGTGGTAATACTCTGTGTGGAGAAACGGTGAGGGGGAGAGTAAAAAAAATCACTGGATGGAGTAAAAGGATATAAAGAGAAAGAGAAAAAGAAAGAGAGACAGAGAGAAAGGGTATATTTGAATGGGTAAACGGTAGTGGCCGAGAAAGAAGTGGGAGAAGTTGGTGGTACGAGTGTATGGGGAACATAGTTGTGATGGGAGGGAAGAATAGTATGAAGGGGGTGGTTGAGAGGGAAAGAGGAAGAGAGTAACGTTGGTATCCCTCCGTTAGAGAGGGTTTTGCGCAATGCGCCCACCGTCGCTGCAGTGGGGTTTACTCCTGATCTCTAGGTACGTTCTTCTCTGTTTGCAGGCCATTGTATGTCACGAGGTGTTGCAGCTTGCAACTTTTTATTCACAGCCCTCACACTGTATCCTCTCTCTTTTCCTCACAAATGCACGTTTGGTTGCACGAATCTCCTCACATATATATGTATATGTATTTTTCTATGTATACAACTTTCTTTCTTTTTCTATTCTTCTCCCTGTCTTTATTCACTCTCTCCATTTTATTTCGTTTTTTTCTCTCGATCTTCTACTTTCTCTCTTTCACTCTTTGAGCAACAACAGTCCTTCGTTCTTGTCCTATCCTTCCAAGTACCAGAAGAAACTCTCGACTCATAGTATGCAAATTCGCGAAACAGAAATATTCGAATATTTTCGCGTCTAACTGGACATTTTTCTTGTTGATGCTCGAAAGATCTTTCGTGTCTCTTTTCAATCCCCTTTTCTCACTCGAATTTCTCTCAGTGGATGTGAAAATGGCGAATGGGCAGAAAACCGCTCTTCCTACCATGCGTCGATCTCACTAAGAAGGAAAGCAAAGTCGATATTACTCGTACAATGTCCGAAAATGCTTTTCGTTCTTTCGTTGTCACATTGTTTATTAGAAATACTTTAGTGAATTGATTTAATATAGACATTTTTTACTTGATTTATAATAAAATAATATTATAAATATAAAGATTATTATTTGTTGTTCATTTTTGTTATTAAATCATATGAAATGATAAGCATCGATTTTATGAACAATTAATAAAACATTGTTATTTTATTTCCTTTCTTTTTTTTTCAGTAACAATGAAGATATGATGCAAATATCATAATAACAAATTGTCATTACGGTGCTTCGAACAGATACATAGGTAGCAGAGATATATGATTATTATTATTGAAAACCAAAAAAATACTCGTCACACGTTTTTGCCGTTTGCAGCTTTTGTGGTAGTAGAGCGACCTCGTTTTGTGCGCCGACATCGCCGTAGGCTGAATACGCTCACTACGGCTTTTGTAATGTTTTCGTTACCTTCCTTTTTTGATATATACATTCGAGGCAGAGAGTCGAACTTCGGACGATTAAATAATTTTCCAACCAAATAATAAGCTAAATGAATACGATAATTGTTCGTGTAACGGTGAATAATATGCCGGTGATATTATTTCCGCTACAACGAAAAATAATGCATCAGACTTGGAAAGATAAAAAGAGAGAGAGAGAGAGAGAGGGAAAAAGAGAGAAAGATAAATTTATCCCAAATAGATTTTTCAATTAATTCTTCTATATTTTATATGACATTTAATAATTTCTCTTGGCGAATGTATGTCGTGTTATTTTCCAAAAGAGATAGAGAATCATTGAGCTAGAAAATGAAAATCTTATGTTATCGAATGAGAGAGAAGAAAAGATATGAGATTTCACATTCGAATTTGAAATAAATTTTTAATATAAACAGGATGGGATAGAGAAAAGGGTTCTATGAAAACTCCCGACGGATGTTTTAAGAAAGTTATTCCTACAATAGGGGGAGGAAATAGATAAAGTGAAATAGGAAAGTCATCTACCGCATTATCTGTTGACAATTCATTATTGGTCCCGATACACCTGCTTTTGAATTCCAATAGTAGCGTAAAGTTCTTCATGTGGTTCTATGCCGTTAGCGTATTGTAGGTATATAAACATACGAGTACATTGCATTGACGAGAACAAATACACAAATACAAAAACACACTTGTAGAGATGGCGTGCACGAGCGAGCGCTTGCAAACGGCATCCCGCGTACCGCTAAGAATTCTAGCTATTCTAAAAATACACCATTTACCGAAGGGAATCGCTGTGTAGCTGTGTGTTTGTTTAGAAAATAAGAACGCGTTGGTGAAACTTGTATACCTAACTCACAATGCCCACACACCTGCCTTACCCCCTGTTTCTACTCCCTCTTTTCTTCTCCCTTCTCCTCTTCCTACTCTTCCTCCTTCCTATCTATGCGCTTTCTACATCCTTCACAATTCTCCTACTACTCTTGAAGCTTTCGATACGTTTCTACAAGTATTTTTCTTTCGACATTCGAAAAGCGTTCCCCCTTTCCTCTCAACTGTTCGAACCTGCCTAACTTCCTCTTTCTCTCTCTCTCTCTCTCTCTCTCTTTCCCTCTTGGTTGCTTTTTCCATTTCATTCTGTTATTTTCCAACAATATTTTAGCGATAGTCCCCGCGGCTGCGTATTCCGCAATGCGAAGATTCTTCCTTCGTCTTCGTTTTACGCGTATCGAATTGATACCTTTTATCTTCTTCCTTTTCATGCACACACGCATACACGCATATTCTCACAAACATACACACGTATACTCGTCTTTACAGACACTAACTCTTTGGAAGAACGTTTTCCAAGTTCGCCGACGAGACCGCTTACTTATACCTTACTACCTATTCCTATCTTCCCCCTTTTTCCTTCCATTTTCCTTGTTCGCCGGCAGCGCCTTCTGCCGTGCTCAATATCGCCATCTTCTCGCACGAGCGCATCTTCTTCCATCGGCAATTTCTATCATGCTTACACACCTGTACTACTCTACCGTTTCTCCCTTTTTGCATCCCTTACTTCACGTTCCTATCATATCGTATCATCCACTTCCTCTCTCCTATCCCTGCGCTATCTTCTACTCTCTTTTTCGATCAGTGGAACTATCGATCTTCGAATGCCGCGAGGGATCATTTGTTCAGAAATGGTTTATTAATAAGCTACATCTCAAATCATACTATCTCTATCTCTCTCTCTCTCTTTTTGTTGAAAAGACCATCTTAAAGATGATAAGCTTCTCTATGGTTTCTAATACATTTTCTTGTTGCTGTAGACTGTAAAGTGAATAAAAGTATTTGTTTCTCATATAAGTATATAAGTTTTGCCTGTTTGTACATTTCATTTTAATTAATATATAAATCTGTATGTAAATATGTAGAATGTGTAAGATTATTTGTTTAGCTAATGAACTCTCGAAAGGGTGGGTTGTAATGTATCGAACCCTTTTGAACAACGGGAATGAAGAACACGTGGAGTTCAGACAGAGAAAATTATAATTTAACTGATGATGAATGATATAATAATATGTGATATGTGTGATAGTTTATTTAATTAATTATGTGATGTTGAGCGGTATTTACAAAAAGTTTACAAAAAGTGGCGTGGTTACAAAAATACAGAATACAAAAGAGTTATGAATATAAGACCGACTGACTGACTAATAAACTGATAAACTGACTGATAAAATACGCAGACGAATATAATAGACTGAAAGTATAATTATTGAACTGAAAACTAAGGACTAAGGAACCGATACAGACAAACATATACAGACTGATACAGATTAAGAATTGATAGACTATAGAACTGAAAACTAAAGACTTTCACATATTTATATCATAAATGAGTAACATCCCTTTGGAGAGGGAAGGAGATTTTGAATACTATCAACCAATAGCAGTGGGATCCTCCCCCCATAGTCAACCGATGGGTACAGCTTTTGTTTTTGATAAAGATCGTAGTAAAATCATGCATAAAGAAGGAACTTCGTTTTTTGAAACAACGGAATATCGTTTGCCCCCCCCCCCCAATTTCCGAGTGGAGTTTCTTTTCACTAAGATCGATATCGCATTCAAACAGGAAATAAAATAAATGAAGAACTAAATATTAATCTTATCGCGTCTACGATAGCGTATTTAAACAGGAAATAAAATAAAGAAGGAACTACATATTAATTTTATCGTCTACAAACAAAAGAAAAATTTGAAATATCGTGTTCCAAAGTGCTCGAGTAGCTTCCAAAAGGAAAATGGATATAAAAGAAAAACGATTGGTTAGTTTTTAATGAATCAGTATAAAAACTGTCGAGAGTAATAGACGTTAACTCTGTGATATAATACAATAAACTTTAGCTTCAATAATATTTCACTTATACTCTTTCATATCCCACAAATATATACATATATATTTACATAGATAGAAACGTGATATATTTATATAAATATATATTTCGATAGTTTAATAGCGCACTCGCGTTATGCATTACCATTATTTGCCGGAAAGCTTTTCAATCGGATGCATTATGAGCTCTCGCCATTGCAAGAACGGATATTAAACTGCTCGTTAATATACGCTTTTTACTCACCCCGTATCGTGCACTCGTTGTGAGTTCTTTACGAGTTAATTTAGTGGCGTGTTGATTTTAGTATAAAAAAAAAAAAAAAAAAAAATATAGCCAGCCGAGAAGAGAAAGAAATACAAAATCGTGGGAAACATGGAAACATTTAAAATTTACAACGTTACGCGTTGATTGGCTATGTGAAAGGAAAATGAAAAACGCGAAAGATGGGAGTGCATACTTGGCACTGTTTACAAAGGGGATGTATAGTACTGCACCAATGATATACATCTACGAGCGCAAAGGATGAAAAGAGAAAGAGAGAGAGAGAGAGAGAGAGAGAGAGAGAGAGAGAGTTTCGACAAGTAAATATAGCATAAATAAAATAGAAAACGATTCAAGCAGATAGTTGCTAAAATTGTTGGCATATCGATAACGCAGCTGTTTTGTCCGATGAAGAGTACATTATTATTTCGTTAAATTACTAATTAGGTCCCTTTTGGTTGGTACCACATGGAAGCATCGTAACCGTTTTGAATGCACCGGCCACCGCGATTTCGAATTGCGTTATTAGCTGCACCGGTATTCAGGCGCTAATTTGTTAATTTAATTAAGTATTTCCCGAATAACAACTGAGCCCAATTGTCCGCCAAAGTTTCGCGGTCCTTTACTCGATCGTCCGTGAAACTCGTTTGCTCGTTAAAATCATTGGGATTAACAACGTCCTAATTTTTTTTTATTCTTATTAAAAACAACATAAATTAACAAAGAAATCATACGAAATATATAAAATAAATAGAAAATTGAATAACAAAGGGGAAACTGCATTTGTAGTATTTAATTAATAACATTTCTCTGAGCTGATAATTTTTATATGTCTTTATCGAAAATATTGTAAATATCGATATTATTAATCTTCCCTACACAAATAATAACAGTATACATATACATATATATATATATATAATTGTTGATCGGCTCGATTATAATCCATTTTTATAATATATGTTTACTGCTTTAAATTCATTATAACGAGAAATTGGGCCTTTTGGAAATCATATACCATAATGGTATTATTAATGATGCATATAAAATGTTACGGGTAAACGCAGCTATCGTGTTAGAACGTATTCCACATACATATACATTGGCACTTATGTATGCGCAACGAATGTACTGCCCATTGGAGACCGTCGAAGGGTCGATACATTTTGTCGAGGAGCACCGCAGGCATAAAAAAAAAAAGGGGGAAGAGAAAGAGAGAAAGAGAACACGTTCGATTATTTATCACGAAGGGGAGAGAACATCGTTAGAGAGCAAAGCTGTGAGTTTTTAATATCTAGGATAAAAAAGAAATTTTCTAGCTGAGTAAGGGTAGATTTTTGGTGCGGTACAGAAGCAAATGAAATAAATAGTACGTACGCGCGTGGTATACCGTTGAGGTAAAAAAAAAAAAAAAAAAAGAAAAAAGAAAAATAAAAAAAACATAAAACACAAAAAATTACAAAAACAAAATAAAACAAACAAACAAAAAAAGAAAAAAAAAAATACCGAAAGGATGAAAAAGAGAAACATAATAAAAAGGAAAAACAAAAAAAATATAAAAAAAAAGGTGCGATGACCGAGTGACGACATAGGAGCGGCACGCTAAAAATGCAGATGCGCATAACTCAGCGGTTTAATCGCGAATGCGGCTATGGCACGCGTAATGAAAGCACCTCGAAAAACAAGCCTGGCAGAGCAGGCATCGCCAACAGCAGCAGCAGCAGCAGTTTTACCACTACCACCACTGCTATATTCATGATATTTGGGGAGTAACTATACAGAGAGAGAGAGAGAAAGAGAGAAAGGGAGAGATAGGGTTGAGAGAATCGAGAGAGAGTTGGTAGACAACATTCTTGCGGTTGAACTCCTCGTAAAGGCGCGTGCCATGCCGCATGGCTAGCAAGGACCGATCCTTCCCCCCATCCCCCTTCTTCTTATTTTTTCCCCTATAAATTTAACTCTTTCGATTTCCAGCTGGACGTTAAACTAAACTACAAATTTACTGTTTTTTTATAGTAACTTCTTCTCCGTTTAAATTGAATTTGTATATCGAGGATGGAGGTGGAGACAATTTTTTTTTTCTTTTTGAATCTTCTTAAAATTTCGTTAAAGGAATAAGAAAAACAAAAATGAGAAAAATATCAATTTCTTACCGATTCATCTAGATAAAACGTTCCTAAGCGTAGAAGGTAGACGGAACGAGTAACAAAAAAGATAAATTCAGGGCACTTTCCAAAACATTTCAATCGGACGTGGTTAGGATGAATGTGAAAGGTACTTCGAGACTTATTTGGGTTCAAATATTCCGTCGGATGTTTCCATATTTTTGTTTTTTTTCCACTTTTTTTTTTTCGTTTCTTCTTTAATTCGAATTACTACATTTTCAGCGTGCATTCGCAGCTTTCGGTAACTTTCGTGGAACGTTGAAACGTTCGTATACCGCATCTCGTCTATTACGATTAAGCTCGCGACATTCTCAAGTTTCATGTAATCTTATTACATCTATTAACTTTCACCCTGTCTCATCGGAGCGCGGCGAAGTGCGTTTCGCTATAATCTAATTCCGTTTTTCTTCGTTAGACGAAAAATTTTGAAAGTTGGGAAGGGTACACATGCAACGAATGAGAAAGAGAGAAAGATAGAAAGGGAAAAGGGAAAGAAGGCGAGATAGAGAGAGAGAGAGAGAGAGAGAGAGAGAGATAGTGAGAGAACGAAAAAGGGAGAGAGAGAGATTGCAATTCAGTACGAAGCGGTAGAAAAGGGACGAACATTTTCTCTGACCGCCCTGGTTGTTAAGGTTTTAAGTATGCAACGAGTAATCTGCCTCGGCTCCAGCTAGTAAGAGAGTAAGAGAAAAGGGAAGGGAAATAAAAGAAGAAGAGAGAGAGAGAGAGAGAGAAAGAGAGGGCGAGAGACTTCGTTACTGTGAGCGCGGAAAAACAAAAGTTGTTTCTCTTGTATTAAGTTTGTCGGTCCTGCAGTAAAACTGTTAGTTTACGGGGATACTTTATTAATTAACGGTTGGACTCGGGGAGTGCAGGAGAATGCCGTCTGTACGTTCGACATCGTTTCCATCGACTTTTGCGCCCCCCTGCTAATCGTTAGAAGAGAGAAACCCGGGATCGAGCGTGCGTGATACCACTCGCCTTCTATTCTCATAATGTTACTATGTTAATACTATCCTTACTCGAGAGCAATGATTTTATGAAAATGAAAGAAGGAAGTATTGCTATCAACTCGGATCACGTTTTACACATATACATACGTATGTAACGTTAGCGTCCATTAATACCGTAAAGGGAGTATCTTCTCTCGGTAAGAAAAATGATTCCTTTCCACGTATTTTATGATTTATATTATCCTTATCTTACGGTATCCTATTTTACAGAAAAAAAAAAGACAAAAAATAAAGATAACCTTGTGTGATTAATTTCATGTATGATATTGCATGAATTATTTGGTTTTTAATTTGAATAAAATTATTTGTTCAAATTTTTAATAATAAATTATTTTAACAATTATTAATAAGACATTTTTTGGTAATACGATTGTATAATATTTGTTAATGTTATTGATGAAAGTATATGCGTAATAAAATCTTTTAAACGAATTTTACCTTTCATTTATTATATTTCCATAAAAAGTTTTATCTAAAAAATTATATCAGTACGATTTAAAGATATTTTAGGAGTAGGACTTCGATCAATGGCTATATATGTAAATTCATAACATATACAATCCATAATGGATGATTCTATAAATTTCACAATTTGCTATGCATTATTATTATACTCTAATGAGTAAGATGAAACGTATGATAATGTCCTATACGTGGAAACCTGTAAAAAAAACATGAAACATTTCTTATCAAGTTCTTTTCCTTCCTCTCTCTTTCTTTTTCTCTTTCTGTCTCTATCTCGGTTTATGTCGCGATGTAAGTTACATGCGGTGTTCGTATAAAGTATTTATACAAGATGGGAGGATATAACCGGTAGAAGAAAGTGATGGAAAGTTTGAATATTTTATTAGGCGATGGTGGATGTAAAAAGGTGAATGCTTTTAAAAAATTGAATGTTTCAGTGATTAGCATGTCAGAGAAGATGAGGTAGAAAGAGAGAAAAAGATTGCATCGTCCAACGTTAAGTTCTTGATCTGAAATTCTGTTTAATTCGAAAATGATGAGGCAGGGGTACGACATTAACGTAGCATTTCGTAGTAAATAATATGGTTTTCAACGAAGATCGAGAGAACGTGTATATACGAGCTAACGTATGTTTGTAAATGTTCACTTGGATACGTCATTGGAGAGATTAAGAGAACAGTTTGATATCGTAGGTGTCCAAAAGTGGATATAGGAGAGAGGCGTTATTGTAGAAAAGGCAACACGAGGAGGCTCTCACTTGGGAAATTAAGAAGCTTTTTAATCCCAGAAGACGAATCGCTGGCTTCTTAGAGAAAATTTCATTTTCCAGGCCGCATAAACGAAAGATAATAAAAGGAAGAAAGAGACGTCTAACGTATTACCAACTTTTTGCCTTTGGATGTCTTCGATTTGCCGTTGAATAAGAAAATAGACTCAATGGAATCGAAAAATTCTGTTATTTCACAAAGACCTGGTTAAAATCGATTGTATATTCTTTGTATTTATCCGTATTAAAGCGTGGATAAATAGTTTCACGAGTTTAAGATATTCTATCTATCGTTGGTGACATTCTTAGTGTCTGAGAATTAAAGATCCTTTGAAGTTTTCCAAGCCCAAGGGAATTCGATTTCCTATTGTTAAGTATCTATAGTTCGGAAAAGCTATAGAATTCTTCTTGGGTTTGTTAGATTAATATTTCGTCTTCAATTGTGCCATAAATATCGGGTTGTAAATAGCAATAGCAAATCATCAATTTTTATTATTACATTGTGTTGTAATATTGATGTTTATTATTTATTAATATAATAGTTGTAATAAAATAGTTTTCATTCGAAATTAATCATTTCTTTTAATATATTTTGCCATAGTCAAACATTTGTTGTTTATTTTTGTTTCTTTCTTTCTTTCTTCTATCTAAGTTATTTTCTTTTATCTTTTCGTCGTATTGTCGCAATAAAAATATTAGAATCACAGACTCGCACAAAGATTCGCGGAACGCTCAAACGTCAGATTTGGTATTGTATGAAGGGTAATGAGAAATATGCCGCTAAAGGAGAGAAACTGGTAGAGATGGAAGTAGTTCAGGAACGCGAAGCATTGAGATCGCCCCAGAGTACGAGAAATTTCAAGCGGTTATCGTTCCTTTTTTTTCTCTCTTCTTCTTTTCTATCTCTCTTTCTCTTTTTCTTCTCTTTCTGCTTCGTCGAGATCTTACGAACGTAGGAAAGTTCATTCTATGGCAAACTCTGCCGGAAGAAAAATGTTCGTTGCAGAAATTCGTGGAATGACGCGCACAATCCTCTGCACTGCTTTCCGAGATAACACACGTGCTTCGTTTATTGTACTATATTCCAGGGAAGATATTTTTCTGTGTCCTCAGCTTACCGTTTCTATTAACATCCCTTTAAGCGTAATACACAACGTTCTCGAGGGCGTAGAATCAACAATCCGCTAAAGAACGATACATAGCCGACGGCCTTACCAAGCCCATTCGTTTAACTTAAACCGAAATAACATCAGTATTATCGCTGGAATACCGTCGAAGGACGGATTTATTTTCTAAGTAAATAAAATTACGAGCGGTGGTGCGTTGAACTATAAAGATTTCTCTGAGACTTATGTTGGTAGGGGGGGGGGCGAGGAATGCTGCTGTTACGGAGTCGCAAAAGAAGACAAGAGGAGGGAAAGAAAAAAAATAGGAAATAATAAAATGGAAGAGTGAAAAGAGAAAGAAGAAGACGACGCACGGTTAATGGATCGCTAGACGCGTTGGTAATATGCGAGAAGTCTCGTTGGTGCGTGCCGGGCCCGCATTGCGAACGATGATCGATATCGTGTATATGTTCAATTTCAAGGTGAGAATCTTCATTAGCTACGCTAGCGATATTAACCTAAGTAACGACTATTAATCGACTTTTTTTTATACGCATTTCACATCCCATTTGTCTCGACAATGAAAGTAATCAAATTAGTATGATGGAAAAGAATTGCTAAGGAGAATATAAAATCTTTTAAGTATTACCAAAAGGTTCTTAAGTAACATTGGTATTAGTAAATGTACGCGTCGCTAGATCTATCAGCGCTTTTTTCTTCAACTTGCTGGGATATAGTTCTGTTTATTCCGAGCGAATGTGGAATATGGAGAAGAGTAGGTAAAGAGGTGGATAGGTTGGTTCTGTAGTAACTGAAGTGGAGAAGAGGTAGTACCAGAGTGAGTTAGAGGTTGCTTGGAATCGCGTTCGCCCTTGGGCGTGTAATTACGCGCTTCGTTTTTCGAAAGCCTCCAGGGTCAACGCCAACGTACTAGTAGTAGTCGTATTATATAGAATGCCTAGTATCCTTCTCTTTTTCTCTTTCTCTCTCATTCTCTCTGTTCCCTTATAAAAATTTGCTGTTTCTTTCTCTACTGTATCTCCCTTCTCAGCTCTTCAATTTTATCCCCTTAGTTTCCATCGTATTCTTTCCCTTGTTATTCTTCTTTCTTGTTTTTCTCTCCTTTTTCATAGTGGACTTTCTTTCACTTTTTCTTCTATTTCTACATTTTTTTCTTTGCTTTCTATTACGTCAGTAAAAGGCCGAACAACGATCACGCATAACGGTTACCCGATGTAAATTATCAATTATGTTTCCCTTGGAGAGGCGAAAACTCGGCCCACGTACCCACGTACCTTGTGGTATATACATAAAACTACACATACGAGTTCGAAGTTTTGTTTGAAGTATCCGATAACTACGCTTCCACTTAGTTTTTTCTTTTATACAGGCTACAAATGCAAAACTCAATGCAAACATGACCAACCGTTAAGTTAATATTGATTCGATACAATTGTACAACAGGAAAATAGAAATACATTAAAGGAAGTTATATACGCGCGTTCAACAAGTCGTGGGAAATCTCGAATGGCCTGGAGTATGTGTAAATAATTGTGTTAAAATAATTTAATTAAGAAAATACAATGTTAAATTCCTCTTTACTTTTGCTAAATCATTGCGACGAACTTTCGAATATTGTCAACTTGACCTTCTCTCTCTCTTTTAGTCTCTCATTCTCCTTCTCTGTCTCTTTCTCTTTCCTCGGTCAAAGCTTAGAGCTACCGTTTACCAAGCTTTTGAGAGCCTACAGCAAAGTTCTTGTAGGTTGAAAGCCGAAGCTGCATGAAGAGAGACAGGCGGAACTGTGAAGTCGAGTCTAAGGCTAAACGCTTCCGGGTATGTTTTGCTTAGAGTAAAAGAGAAAGAGAGAGAGAGAGAAAGAGAGGGTGGAAGAGAAGAAGAGGAGGAGAATATAATGCGTATGGGCCGACATCAACGTTGGTAGATTTAAGAGGGCACTGCTGCTGAGAGAAACCGAGGGTGCACCATGCAAAGGGTGAGCTTGCTATGCCGTTGGGTGTGCGACTCGGTCGGTATGGTGACTTCTAAACGCGTTGAGGAAGCAAGAGAGCTAAAGAAAGGTAGAGAGGGAAGACAGCTAGTCGGCTCAGCTTACCACAAGTTGGCCAGCGGCCTTCGTGAAGCTTGGACATCCTAGAGAGTTTGTAGGAACTCTATACTTGGAGCTTTTGGAAAAGCATGCTGTTTCTCGCAGGCCGTCCCCACGTTCTCTTCTGTTTGCGTACAAAGCACCATGCCAGAGGAAGGAAAGGGAGAGGATAATTAATTAACGGGTTTTTACTTAGGCTACCGCGAACCACCAGCAGGCGAAGCGAGGTCAACCGACCAAGTCCACCCGTTTGTTTGTTGCATATCCCGTACTGTTAGCAATTGTTAGTCATTTATGTGAAGGAGCGCGTGTGCTCGCGTGAAAACACGGAGGGGCTTCGCTAGTCCTAGCCGCAGGCCACATTTTGCGCTAATTCAAACACATAGCTCTATATTCCGTTGACTGACTCATTCGCCCACTTGCAAGCGAGCGAACGAGCGAGCGAGTTTCACGTACTTTCCTCTCTCGATATGCTCCGTTTAGACGAGTTCCCTGCTACACCAAGTTTATGATTCTCCTGGAGAGGGCACGCCCTCTCGGTCCTCTATTCATCCTACTCGTCCCACTCTTCAATCTCTCGGCCTATTTCACCGGCAGTCCTTTATGCATGTGACATGATACGCAGAGATGACTCGAAAAAAATATTCTTCTATTATTAGAGACCATTCACCAATGTTTGTTACAGTTTCTCGATACAAAACGATTTTCTCTCTCTCTCTCTCTCTCTCTTTTTCTCTCTGTTATTCATGACATCTAGAATATTTTCATTATTTATAAATTTGTTAACTCGATTTCGTGCGTATACCTGAAACTTGTTCTCTTTTATTTTTCCGTACCATTCGCATATCGTTATTTTCAACCTCTTTTAGTCATTACTCAATGATTACATGTCGCCAATGTATTATAATTTATTTAATAATTTCCATGTAAGCGACATTAATTATTGCAACATTGTAACGACTGTATTTTGCCGTAACATATTGTATACGATGCTTTTGGTGCATGGCATTTCGATATTCCAATAATATTACCTTCGTTCGGATCGATATGGACTAAAATATAAAGTAAATAAGAGAGAACGATCGTTCTATAACGTGGAGATAAATTATTTGTTTTAATTCTGCTATTGGAAGGAAAATTTTTTTTACCGAGTAAAGAAATAAAAATGAAAAATAATCGAAGTATAACTTGGTGGAGAAAACAAAAATGTTGAAAATTGACGTGATTTGATTGAATTTCTTGAAAAAAATCATGTGTTTGCTAAAAATCAGAGAAAATTCTAACGTATGCCTATCCGCAGAGATATGGTATGCAATAAATCGATTATCCTCGACATTAGCTATAGAAGACAAATTTTGAAATGGACGTTCCGGGTGGTAAAGTGCACGCTGGAGTAACTGCAAGTGTTCTATCGTGAACAAACCAACCATTCTCCTATCTCTCTCTCCCTCTCACTCTCTCTTTCTTTCTCCTTCTTTGACTATTCCTCCTACCCTTCTCTCTCTCTCTCTCTCTCTCTCTGTTACTCTCACTCTCTCACTTTATTTACGCATGCACAAACAAATATAGGTATACATTGAAGCGGTGCCATGACCACCATAAAGGACTACGCGTTCCCATAAATTCCAATTACAGCTACCAATGGTGCAGGCCGGCGGCCGTGACACGCCACAAAGTGCGGCGCGTCCATAAATTGTTCGAGGCCGGACGTACCGAATTTTCCATGCAATTTGAATAAGAGATACGCATTTGTGGAAATATGCGTTGGCGGGTGGTGTACGGGTGGTCTCATGTTGTCGAGAGGCTTTCGCTACGCAGAAAAATTTTTCGAGAGCATACCGTTCCAATCAAAGTATTCACAAGTTTATCGTGCTTCTGTCGAACCCTTCCCCACCCCTTCTCCGCGCCGGCTCGAATTATTTTCGAATCAATTATTGTTGAAACGAGAATGTTTACACGTTTATTTTATCTCTAATTGAACAGTAAGATATCATAAACATTATTTTTTGATTTTCATTCATTTCTTTCCCTCTTTCTTTCTTTCTCTTTCACTTTTTTGTTTTATATCGCATAATTAAATTTTATAATGAAATTCAACTTTTACACCGTTCATTCAATAGAACGGCAAATTTTATTTCCTCGGACTATCCTACCATTCATCTTTGTGTGATGTACCAACATTATTACTTAACATTATTAAATTCATTAAGCTGAATAAGATGTAATCAAATGCAGCGAGAAGCCAATCTTGATAGTAATTTAAATTTGAAATAAATTCAAGATCAATTTGATTGGACAGTTAACTGAAATATAGTCATTGAAAATTTTCTTGAAGCATATTTTGTATTTTCGTAATAAAAATAGTTATAATCCTGTTACGAAAATATAAACGTAATAGCTACTGTATATTGTAGGAAAATTTTACTTTTCGTTATTTTACTTTTCTCTTTCTTCTTTCTACTCGTTCTATCCTTGCTTGATATGTAATTTCAAACTTTTCTAGTCTACCTTACTTTTATTATACTCGTTCACTAACTTATCAGTTTTCTATTTAAAATAAAAAAAATATATATTTTTATTACTTAAATATTAATATTCACGTAAAAAGAATTCAATGGAAGCAATCTTAAATATTTTTCAAATTGCTAATAGCCTTAGAGAGGAAAATCGGACGTTTATATGCATATATATATAATCATGTAAAAATCATCCCTCTCTGGTTAAGTAATAACAATTTCTCCATGCTCGAGAAGCTTTTATCAAGTAACGTAAAATAACGGTCGGAGTTGCGTAGATACCGATTTATCTCATGAAACGTTCACCCCTTGAAGATAATGAGAGAACTTACATCGACTAACAACAACCTTCTTTATATTACAGATTTTATAGGCACTGACTTGGTTGAATAGTTAAATCACTTTTGTCCGTGTGTAAATCCTGAATTTTCCATAAAATTAAATCCGTTCATGTTTCGCATACAAAGTTTACTATAAGTCATCTCAAAGCTAATAACTATAATAGAATAAAACAACAAAAGACCCTTCAGCTTCTTCCATGGTAAATCTTAAAGGTAAAGCAAGGTTCTACGAACAAATTATGAACGAATTAAGAGTGAATCGAATGTTCGAAAGGTATCAAGAGATTATTCGTCCTATCTGAAGATAATCTCGAGTGCAAATCTTAAGATTATCCCCTATAACCTCACATTCGAACACTTTTAATATCCTCGAGTCGAGTCGACAAGGATTATCGCATAATCCAAAGTCGAGCTTGCAAAAGCGAAATTCTTAAATCTTCGTACAATTTTACAGAGGGTTCTATTATGATTCGGTGTTAAACTAAGTTTTCCTTCGACACTTTGTTAATACGTTGTTCTAGCTAGATTATTGGCTCGGTAGCTTATGCGTTATATAGTTTAGAAATGTCGATATGTAATATCTGAGTCTCCAAACGAAAGGAAGGAAGGAAGAAAGGAAGGACACCACCATTGGAATATGATCAGAGTTTCAGGTCTCGTTTTAACTTTAACAGTTGACTCTATCCACGAAAACTGTCCTAATATTATTCTGTTCGAGCAATATGGCTGAGGTCACACCGGATACAGTAGGTAAACCAGGGAGCAGCTTATTACTTGTTAATAGAGAGAATGAGAACGGAGATGGAACATTGTGGTATAAAGAGAAAGAGAGAGAGAACGAGAGAGAGGAAGTAGGGTGGACAATTTCTACGTTTTGGCTCTTGTCACGTAAGAGCTGCCCTTCGGGAGACAGGACAAAACATATTTGTATGTGTGTACGTTTGCATACGTGCGTAGGTTAATCCGCCTCATTAATAGGTAAAGCTAATGCCAGAGGCTCAGGACTAATGGAAATACCACGAGAACCTCTCTGATCCTGTTGGATCATTATACGTATATGCCCGAGGCGGATACTATGATAAAGCAACTGACGACAGATTCGCGACATCGTTTTCGGACTTCTAAAAGTTACGAGGAAAATTCCAATGTGTGTTTGTGCTAAATTTGGTATTTCCTTTTACACAATAGAACTCGTAAAGAGCTAAACGAATTATCGTTTCTAAAAATCAACGACCAACCGAAAATCCATGGAGATTTGTTTCGTCTAGTAGCAATGCAATACCATGACCAATCCACAAGACTAGGAAAAATGATAATCTACTTTTCCACATGCACGACCGTCGAGGATCGTTGGCGTATCCGAGTCACCATATAAATATCCAAGTGGATTCTGAAATTTTTCATTCGAACAACCCTCCTTAGTTCTTTCATGCGATTTATCGATCGCACCAAAGCGGTATCCGTCCACGGGCACGTTTCGATTCTGCCAAGAAAAGTGTCTTGGCAAGGATAATCCTCTTTTCTCTCGAACTATGTACCATCCAATGTAAGAACAGATTGTAGTAAATTCTTATTTGACCTCGTGTTTGAAATTTTGCGTTACTTAGTTATACTTTATATCCTAAACAAACCAACAAAAAAAAAATATTCTACGCAATACAAAAAAGTTTATTCTTAAATTTGAGATTATCAATATTATAATAATACGATATAAACTAGGATTACCTTTGGATAACGGACGAAAATCGACTTGCTTTTCGGTAACTACCCCTATTGACATTTCCCTCTCGAATATCCATTATCCATTCGTTGGGTGATCCACACTCTGACGCAACTTGCATTACGCGTTTCGATCATAGCCGATCGCATTGAGATGTTTGCTTGTCATCATCGAGCGCGCTACTTGGATAATGGACTAATTCGTAATTTAATCCGACGACCACGAACGTGCTCGGCCAAACAGTCGGCCGAGTGACCCAGTATATATGTATACTTATGTACATAGAACATATATACGAGATTAGTGCGATAGATAGAAAGAGGGGGCTACAGGGGGAGGAGGGAAGGAAGATAGAGAGATGGTAAGTCGATCGTAAACGAAGACGTAACTCTATCGTCGAAGGAAAACGTGGTGGTAAGGGATTGGACGGTAGGATGTCGGGGTAAGAAGGGGGTAAGGTAAGAAGGAATCGAACGATACCCGTTGATCCTTTCCGTCGGTCGATATTACCGGAGGCGAATGGCGTGTCGGAGCTAGCTCTTGGTGTATAAAATAGCAACGACGAGTCTGTAAGGGCTTTGCGACGAGATCTATAAAGCTATTCGTGCACGTGAGCAACTGCCGGGAAACGGATCGCGTTTATTACGAGCCATAGCGCAACAAAGCACCCCCGACACGATCCACCTTATCGTTCGTAAGGTTAAGGGGCATTATATTAATGGTTGCACTGCTCTGCTCCTATGGATGAAAGAAAGAAAGAGAGTATCTTTAAAAGAGCACGTGTGTGTATGAGTACTTTGCTTTCAAGTATATCGCTAAAGGTTTGGTGTCTCTTTGTCAAGGAGATACGATCGTCAAAAGTATGATTCTTAAATAGGTACTTTGATTCGCATGAAATTATGCAAGCTAAAAGAAAGTGATATTATACGTAGGTATAGGAAAATATGAATTAGTATTCTTTTACGAGATTTTCATACTGATGAAAAGGATCTGCATTCTCGGTTAAGTCGTAGGTCGATATAAATCTAAGCGAAGTGGCGCGCAACGTAAGCACCTCCGGTTTTCTCCTCTCCTCCATAGAATCTCTTTATCAATTATGAAATTGGAAATATTGGGTGCGCGAGCTCGCGCACGCGTTAGCGTTCACAAATCCATATTCGTTCGGACGAATCTGCCCGCACGAAATTGTACTATATTTCTTTGTCTCTATCCTCCGCCTATTTCTGGACCCACTAGCGAAGCACACCCTACCGGCGGAACAGCGGAAATGCGTCGTGAAATATTTAACCCGGTTCCTCCCTTTCACCACTCACCGTCCCTCATTCCACCACCCTCTTGACTACCCACTTGCCTAGCCTGGACCAAGCTACGAACATCCGGCGTCTGCATTATTAAATGCGCGACACCAACCTCTCGATACCCTGATTTTATGGGAAATCCGTGAATGAAATAACTCGTCTCTGGCTTCTCTCTATTCCCCTACCCTCTCACCCCTTCTTTTTCTCTTTCTCTTTCTCTTTCTCTCTCTGTGTTTTCCTCTCTTTTCTTTCTCTCCAAATCCTAGCATTGCGTGCGAGTCGCGTCGCATTTCGGTTTTGTGAATTCAGATATCCCCCTGTTCGAAAGCTTCATTTTTCGGCGTATACCCTTTATTTGTCTTCGTGCTTTGACGGAATGAATAATATGAATTTTTCAAGCAACGCCAGAACTCGATTCCTTTTTTCTTCTCTCTCTTTCTCTTTCTCTCTCTGCCTCTCTCTCTCTCTCTCTCTCTTTCCCTATTTCTCGTCTTTCGAGAGATTCGTAATAGAGGGTTCTTTTCTCCTCGCGCGATAACGGAAGAGAATTTCCTTGAAGATAAATCGTTGCAATGTTATGAGGGTAAGACAGGGTGGGGAATGAGGGTTTGATGGAAAGAGAAAAGAGAATCGATGTTAAGTTTGATCGATATAAGAATAGTATATATTTATGAGTAAGCATTAACACCGTTGAGAGTCAGGCCCCGTGGTAAAGGCATTTTCTTTCTTAACGAAGTCTACGTGTGCTAACTCATCGTAGGAAAGAGGGTGAGTGATTTCAATAAAGGCGATTCCGTAGTTACAGCGACGAGCGACGACGGTCAAGTCATAAAAGTTAGCATTTACGTTTCAAGCCTTTCCTTATTTATGTCACAGGCAGTTGGAATATGCATTAGAATTACGAGTTCTCGCAAATATACTCTGCTTGACATGCATTTAAAAGCGAGGAAAACGGCGCGAACTATTGCAACTCGAATCGACTTCGTACCTAGAACGACTTTACCGGTCAACCCACTGCATACGTCCGTGATTGATTACATCCTTATCGAGGTTTTCATTTTAATTTTTAATTACTCCTTGAACATTTCTTATACGATAAAACGTACAGATATCGTACTTTGAATTATAACATTGCGCGTGAGCCTTATTCACATTGCATTAACGTGACCACGTTTATTCGAGTGCAAACTGTTCTAACCACTTTTCTTCAAAAGAATTTCGATCTATCCGACAAGAAGTTAGAAAATTTTCGAGTCATCTCTCGTATACGTTTACGTATATGTATTACGTAGTGTACGTAGTATTACATGTAGTATACGTTCGAAATATCGAAACTCCGGGTTGAATCATATAACACGATCTGACCTTTTAACACGAGCATTGGGTGTTTAAATCGAAATAAATGAGAAAAAAGAAAGAAAATCAGAGATAGTGAAAAAGAAAAGGCTAATAGTTTTACGTATTACTCGCACTAAGAAATATCTTTTTTTCTAAAGATGTATATAAATGTTGAATTATGAAAGACTCGTTGTTTAGTGGAGGGTGCTTTGCTAAGCGCGCACAAGTGTATCATTAAACAATTCAATTTATTCGAAGCATAAAAATCTTTTTTTCTATGTCACCGACATATATATCTACATGATTTCAGTGTAACCTTCGTTCTCGTTAAAATGTAGATTAAGCGGCGATATTCATCGGTAGTGTATCGGTCCGCCGAACGAAATTACGTGTAATCTTCGGTAATCTATCTTTTGAGTTGAAACACCGAAAGTCGATAATTCTTTTTTGTTTTTTTCCTACTTCCTCTCTTGCCCCATCGATCGATATTATATTCTCTTGTTCGTAAAAAAAAAAAGAAAAAAATCTAATCTAGATGGGGAGAAAAAAAAACAAAATAAAAAATAAAAAAGAAAAAACAAAAGTCTAGATAAAAAAAAAAAGAATAGTACGATTCAATATATAGATATTAGTAATTTAATTATATTCTTTAAAACATAGCAATAAAATCTTTTATACGATCGTCTCCCCCATCCTCTAAATTACCATAGAAACACAAAATAAACGAAATAGTCGAGAGAACAACATGTGATCGAAGTTCAAATAAATCTAAACGTTGTGCGTTGTATCCAGCGACGTACATAAAAGTCGTGCCATCGCAATTATTCACTGGCAGTAAGGGGCAAATGTTCGTACAGAGAGAGAGAGAGAGAGAGAGAGAGAGAGAGAGAGCGAGAGAGAAAGGGAATACGAGGAAGAGAGAAAGAAAGAGATAAAGAGAGAGAGGAAGACAGAGAGAAAGAGACAACCCGGCTTAGAAGGGAAAAGTTTTTGTAGGAAGCTCGTTTTATTGCCACCGCAAGCGTACATTCAGAATATACGTCGGCCATATTATCTGCCTATCTGCCGCGAGCGAGCCCGGCTAAACAGTCGTAAACAGTGAGCTACCCAAGATAACACATGCACACGACGCTTGGCATCGTGAGCTCGCGCGCGCGCTTTGCTTCTGACCGTTCGAGCGCGTATAATGATATTAATTATTAAAAGCAAGGCGATAACGAGCAGGCAGGCAGGTAGGTAGGTAGGCAGGTAGGCAGGTAGGCAGGTAGGCAGGCAGGCAGGCAGGCAGGCAAGCGAACAAGCAGGTTCCAACAAAGCGCCATCGTTGACGATGACCGTAGGCGCAAGCCCAGTAGCTCCTATCATTCCCCTACTTCTGTGTCTCTACCGTTACTGTTTTTTATTATTATTATTATTATTATTACTATTATTATTGTTATTATTATTATTATTATTATTATAATTATCATTATTATTTTATTTCTCTGTTTTTTCATTTTATTTCGCTCTCGCAACGTCCATTATCTCTGAACGCGATCGTTATTAAGGCCAGACGTGAAAGGAATATTATCGACGGACTAGCAGCAACCAAATTTGTGATTTTTTGTTTTTATCAAAGTTATCTTTTCATTGTACCGTTTTTATTTTCCCCCATTTTTCTTGTTGTTTTTTACCTAAAAACACAGTCACGAGCTGAGAAATGTTCATGATATCGTAAAGAAGATTATCTTAGAATACTCGGTGTGTGGTGGTTGCTTCTCGTTGTTTAAGGAATTCTAACGTAAATACGTTGTTTTGCAATCCACGAGGTCTTTCTTACTCTCTTTCTCTCTATATATATTTCTCTCTTTCAGTCGGTTAAGCATTTGCAAAAATCGTGGAAATTTAATTAAAAGGATTTTAAATATCGCTTGAAGTTCTCTCTCTTTCTCTCTCTCTTATAGCTTGGAAAATTTCAACGCAAAGCGGGTAGTAGGAACCCATTTTCCCACTCTTCCCGCAACCTTGCTTTGGGGCGTAACGAAAATTTGGAACGCGCAACACATCGTCGTGTTCGAATATAGAGGAGCGAAAAGAGGGATTGCCGGTTTGCTAGTCACTACCAACGCGGAATTTGGCATTCCTCTTGGGGTGCACCTAATTGCTATTGGCCACGCACACTCTGTATTAATAATTAAAATAAAATATTGTAATGATGGTTCGCGTTTTCACTCGAGAAGCATGAGAAAAAGTTTGATGATGGCGACTGAGAGATGGAAACGAAGGTAGGTAGGTAGGGTAGGGTGCTACGACCGACAAACGAGGGTAGTACTACTACTCCAGCTCTGCTTTTCATTTACGCGACTAGTAATATACATAATTAAACATACGTGACTTATCTGTTGAAAAATGTTGCGTTTAACACCCGGCTTCCTCCCTTGAGAACACCGTTTCCTGCACAGCGTTGTTCGACCTCAATGTTCCCTCCTGTCCCTCGTCAACCCTTTCGTTCTCGTCACCCTCTCGAAGAGCGTGACACACGGACGTCGTGTTTGTCCTCCCAGATATTAAGTGTATTCGTAGAATTATCGTTCTTTCCAAAATTATTTTATATTTCCCCATTTATTTTTATATTTTCGATCAAAAGAAATGTCAGAAATTTGCGAATCAAATTATTTGTCTTCTCCTTGTTTTACATCGAATAAGTGGCATAAAATATATTATTATTAATATTGTTACCCTTACTTTTATTTATAATTACTATTATTATTATTTTATGAAGCCAGCAAAGAGACAGAAAATGATTTGAAATTAATGCTACTCAATTTTCCAAGAACCTAATCAAAATGTTTTCACATTTATCGCAAAAATTAAATACACCGTTTTTCTGCCATCTATATAGCTGCTCGACACGTCCATACTCGTTTTCCTTTCATGCTACGTAAATATCATTTTAGACTATCTAACTCGCGCAAACGTAACGCGCATAATCGCCGAATATATAAATATAAATCAGCCTTCTCCGTCCGATAGTGTCAACATCAGTCAGTTTTAGCCGTGGGAGGCGCGCGATATATCGTCAGCGATTTCAAATCTCGCGCCTTTGGAAATTCCACCGGAAAGACCGCCCACTGTACACTATACTCTCTCTTCTTTGATCGATTTAACGTTGATAGGAGTTTGCGATCGGGACTAATTCGACTCTGTAATCGTGTGAACACCGACGAAATAAATCCGCTCTATCGTGCAACTCGTTGCTCGCGAGAATAGTTCATTTGAGATACATACGATACGATACGATCGGTTTATTTGGAATCCTCTTAACAAGGACGTGATTTATGGCCTCTAAGCCGTTCGAAAAATCTTTCGTCGTGTCGTTGACTAGTACGGTTCTAGCAATCGTGTTCCCCGTTCAAGATGATCTCGTATCTGCTTTTACGGGCTGCTTAAATAAAAAAAAATGGAAGCGACGTAGAGGTCCTCCGGTAGGAGGTTTTATTGTCGGCATAATTTTTCTAACACGAACACCCCCCAAGATATTTTATAGCTCTGCCGTTATACGAAAATAAAAAGTGTATGAATGTTAAAGAGAGAAAGAGAAAGAGAATATACCATTAGAATGGGCCAATTCTTAATGCATTTCATACGATTCATTGAATTCAGTAACTAGGCAGTAATACCGGACGCATGACCGATGATCGTCGTTGGCTATTTTTTTTCTCCCTCCCACTCTTTTTCTCTCTTTCTCTTAGGGAGGAGCTTTTTTTTCTCTCTCTCTCTCTCTCTCTCTTCCTCTCGACATTTTAACAATGCAACGAGGGACGTCGCCTATCTCGACCAGTATTTCAGCGCGATACGAGTCTGTGACAAATAGCTACCGATGTAATGAATATGAAACGCAACCCCCAACTCGCTTGCTACCCCTCTCAACCCTTTCGCCACCCTTCTCATCCTTTCCTCATCGCGTCACTCTCTCTCTCTCTCTCTCTTTCTCTCTCACTCTCACTACAGCCACGTGTAATATGACGCATAACGTTGTACATGCGGCAGAAAGTTAAAATAAAGCATTTCACCTTACTCGCTTCTCTTTGTGTCAAGAATACTCGTTTCCACCGGTTGGTATGGTCCGACGGCAGGAAGTAGAGACGGCAAAAAGCCCGCCGCTCGAAACGTATTTTAAGAGCTCTCGTGACATGCCTACCCTACGTGTGCCACGTAAGAATATACTCAAATAGAATTATCAGGTATTATAATTATTATGCTATACTTCGTAGAAAAAATTCACTAGCACTCTGCCTGTTTCTTTCTTTCTTTCTCTCTCTCTCTCTCTCTCTCTCTCTCTCTCCACCTCCATTCTTCTTCCTCTCTCTCATTCTCTCTTTCTCTTTTTTTCTTGTATGTGAAATATCCTCATTTCTATGTAAAAATTCCTACTTGATATATACTTTCAGAACGCAACGTGTCGCTTTTTACCTAATTAACTATATCTGGTACCATGGAAAATATTCTGACCGATTTAATAAAGGCTTATACACATTTTTAAATTAATACCTATTACTTATTTATGTTGCTAGTGACACGAAATCGTCAGAAATGTAAGTGACACAGAAAGAGAAGGATAAGAAAGAGAATAAGAAAGAGTAGGAGGGATAGGTGTTAGCACGATAGCGGCAACAAGAGAGCGGCATATGCAACATCTTTATGCGATGTGTGCGAAGGGATTATCCCGTGACAAATGAACAAACAGCTTGCATTCCCCTTCCTCTTCATCCGACACCCTTACTATCCTCCTTCCTTTCAATCCTCTCTCTCTTCTCTTAGTACCGACGCCAAACCTTCCTCAATTCTCCTTTCACCTATCTCAAGCTATCTCAGCCTCTCACTCTCACCAACAGTAAGAATCTGCATATAACACCGAATGCTAATTGCTTGGCTGGCTCAAGTAAACCCCCCATGAAACTACAAGAGTGGTATGGCGTCACAAGCCGCTTCCACTCTCCTCTATCCGATAATAGCTAAGCCGGGAATTTCTACGTAATTAAATCAGTAGGGACATCTTACCTAGATTTTCCGTTATTTCTCCATACTCTATTCATACTTGTAAAGAGAGAAAGAGGTTAGAAGAAAGAGATATACGATGACAACTAAAACGTGGAACATTTAGTCTATTCCTTTCTTCGTCTTCTTATTTTAAAAATATCAATTTCAGGAAATAAAATTATCTTTAATCGAGATTTTATTTCGTTAATTTTTTCTATCTCTTCATTCGTTTTAGTCTTTTCGATTTATCTGTGAAAGATAGGAAAAAAGAAAACTTTCATATAACGTAAGATCAATCTTTTGAAAATGATGCGATAAAAGCGAGTATAAGCGTGAATTTATGCGGATATGTAAATAAATTTTCAAGATTCTGAAGTCGTAGCGGGAAGGAATTTTCACGGTCGATCGATTGAATCGAAGACGTATATCGCACCGTCGAATAATAGTTGTCAGCATCCATCCGTACGAATGCATTCGATGGCTTTCCATCGAGAGAGCCAGATTCTCCGCATTTTTCTCGTCTCCTTTCACCGACACCCATAGCCCAACCTCGGATTCGTACGTGTCGCAAGCGCGAAATGAAATTCGTGTCAAAGATAATTGTCATATCGCGACGACGACGACGACGACGACGACGACGACGACGACGAGGACGACGACGACGTCGAACGAATTGTCATCGTTCTCCTTCGTTCCTACATATCTGTCTATTCGCGATTATAATTTAAAAAAAAAAATATCGTCTTTTATATATTCGAAGGACGATGCCTTTAGCGATAATTCGATGAAATATAATTTTTTGTTTCAAGAAAACCTCGTGAAAAAAGAACATTTTTCTTTAGGTAGTACCTCCTTATCGTCAAGGGGAATGTCAAGAGTTCGTGGTAAAGTCAAGAAATTGTTACTCTCAATTTCAAAATTGTTTGGCCTCTTGAAAGGTTCGAAATACGTAAACCGCGATAACTCAAAGTATTACGTTCCACGTATATTTTTATTATTATCTTTTCTATCGTAAGCTTGCCATCGGTACTTCCTTCTTCGTTTCGGAGTTTTTTTTTCATTCTCCTTCCATTCTCCTTTCTTTTCTTTTCTACTTTTTTCTGAGATACGACTTATCGCAAGCTTGTATCGTCTCCATTAATCTTCGGAGTACCGTTTGAAGTTAGTAGATCGTACCATGTGAAGCAGATTTTAATTTTATGGCCAGTTCGCTTTAACGAAGAAAGTTCCGAATAACTATGAAAGTTTCTTAAGTAAATTCTTGAAAGTTAGACTTCTTTCGAATGGCATGACGCTACGAGAGACAAACGAATGACCCATCATATTTATATCAAAGATAATTAAGCGCGACGATCTAAGATGATATTCCGTGTTGTATCTCTTTCGACACGTCCGACATATTGTATGGTCGTACTACTTTCTAAACTTCTTACAATCTCAAATGAATTAATATACCTATTACTTTCTCTTGTCCTTATTAAAACTAATAAACGTACCAATTATTTTGACAATGTACAAAGTCCATAAAGTAAAAAAAAAGAATTAATATTACAATTAATTTTATATTAAAAAATAAATTATAAAATATAATTTAATATATTTTGTGACCAAGTTCACTATCATGAATATTGACACAAATGTAACTGTTTCTTATCTTACCGATTAAATTTTATATAACAAATACTTAAATCTCTAAAAGACTTTCTACTTCAGAGAATAGTCGAGATACTCCAAAATTCTGAAAGTATTGACCCCTTTGTCGTGAAATCACTCGTTGATGGTATCCGCCATCTAGAGGAAAATGTCACACAAAACCATGGTTTAATAGACAAGGTGTTCTCCAAGTTGTTCTCTACTAGTCTCTCTCTCTCTCTCTCTCTCTTTCTCTCTCTCTATCTATCTATCTTTCTTCTCACCCCTTAAGCGGTACTAGTGGCATCGATTTTCAAAGCGCACTTGAACCTCCTTAACCTGTCGTCGTGCCGTCGTCTCGTTCGCTCGATCGATGGAACAAATGGCGGTAGAGTTAAGAGAAAGGGTACGGAATTAATGAGCGTCGGTATTTGTCTTTGTAAAAATACCGATATTTCCAACGTTTGCTCGTCATAGAAGGTAGGATAAGTAACGTAAGAAAAGAGAGAGAGGAGAGAAAGAGAGAGAGAGAGAAAGTATATACTAATTACAGAATGATCGATAGGGAGAAGTAAAAAATAAAAAGAAGAAGAAAAAAAAAAAGAAAATAAGTGAAAGAAAATAAAAAGGAGTAAAAGAAACACAAACTAGACAACCAAAGCTGTGAGAAAAAGATAGACCAACGTGTAGTATACAAGCTGGCTGGAGCAGCACAGATATATATACATAGAGGACGAGTGGTGAAGAAGAGGGTGAGGCAAGTGCTTACCTGTCCCCTACCAAGTTTTACGAGCGTCACAAAGTGTACACAAGGCAAGTAGTACAAGCAAGAAGATGTGCACATTGGGGGTGTAGGCTAGGAGTGTGTGCGTCAGGAGAGAGTATACGGGTGGAACTTGTGTACGCACCGGCCTCATTGTGTGCTCACCCACAACCTGGTATACATAACGCTGTCGGTTATAGGAACGCTTATACACCGTGTGCCTTGTGTCAACGGTAGCGGCTACAATCCCGACAGTAGGGACGTCTTCCAAGTGGTATGGTAACTCTTAGAATGCGAAGTCTACAAGCATTGCGAATCGATGAACTTGAAAGTTGATCAAAATTATATAATGACAGTGAAAATAACTTAATAATGAAAATCTCCTTCATTTAGTATTACATAAGATTCATTTGAAATATAAAAAGTTTAATGTTCAAGATATTTTCCTAGTTATTTATTTTTTCAAACGATCTTATCTCGAATTGTCTTGTCTTACCCTCCGCATTATCCAACGATAAGGATGACTAGTAATTCGGGGATGGTCCCTCGGATCTAAAATGATGCGACGTATCTGAAGCAAGAGCGAGTAGAACTCGGAGGCAAGTTTCATCTGCGAAATTAAATCGAGGAAGAATATCTTAGCAGGACGGCCGAGAGTACGATAAGCCGGACGAACGAAGCAGGAAGAAAGTTAGTCCTGGGATCGAGTTTCTTTTTCCACGCAAAAACAGGGAGAGAAAAAGAGAGAGAAAGAGATGGGAAAGAGGAAGGGGAAAAGGAAGGGGAAGTAGAAAAGCGCCAAAAAGATCCGGCTAACTTCGCGAAAGCCGCTGTATGTTTAATTAAGAAGAAATCCCATAACCCGCTAATAGGCGTAACGATGTCGCCAAGAATAAATGTTGGGAAGAATAGAAGGTTCCGCTTTTCTCGCCGGATTTTGCTTGGCCACCGTCGCAAAGTCTGTGTCCTTAATTTCGTAATACGAATATATGTACTTACAAGCGACTACCGGTACACTACGAGTAAGAAAGAAAGAGAGATAGTAATAGAAGTGAAATAGCTAAAAGAGTGAGGGAGAGAGAGAAATAGGAAGAGAGGGTAAGAGAGAGAGGGCATAATGCACGCGCGTCTAAGTACAGTCTGTAATTATGAAATAACCCCAGACCCTCTTTATACTTCTATTATCATAGCTTTTTACTCTGGGAGCCGGCAAAGCCACGACACATTTTTCTCTCTCAGTCCAAGGTCTCTACGCCTCGGAAAGTCCTCCAACATTTTATTCCTCCTCCGTTCTATTCCCAAGGAAACGTACCAACTACCTCTTGACGAACCATTAACGTATCTTCATTTATATCCTTTCTCACATCACCGTTACACCTTCGCTTTCTCTTACTCTGCCTTTCACTCTCTTTTGTCATCTTTTTTTTTCTATCTTTTTTTTTCTATCTTTTTTTTTCTTTCTTTCTTTCGTACTTTGTCTATCTTCTTCTCTCTCTCTCTCTCTTTCTCTTTATTTCTGTAATAAGGTTTCAAATAGATATAAGGATTTCTTGCACCGAGTCTAGTTTTTAATCCTTCAACATCTGTTTTTTTTATATCCTCCTCTTCTCATTCTCTCACTTTCTCTCTCTCTCTCTCTTTTTTTATTTTCTTTTACAAAGGCTCATATTTTTATGGTCCGTGCGAAACGTACAAATGTGATCACAATTCGAATTTCATTTTTAATTGAAATTCACGTTAGCTATGCGATAAAGGATTCTTTGTTTCTCTCACCCTTTCCCTCTTTATCCCTTTCTCTATACTAACGCGAGTGGAGTGAAAATTATAATGGCACTGCAGCTGGTCGTTCACGTTCACGTTCACCACGGTGTTAGTAAAATCCTTCGTTAGTTGATCCAACACGTGAAATAATTATTAAATAAAAAACCATTGTGTATATTGTAGAAAACTTGTTATCCATAGTTGCATACTCGAAATATCGCTAACCCGACAGAGATCTAAGGTTCCAATGGCCCCGTTACATGAACGCATTGGCTTGACGATCGTTGAATTATTTATGCCGACTTTGTTGAGAAAAGTGGGAGGGCTTCCTGGACTATCGTGCATACGCGATAAGACAAGGATTATGTATGGAAGCGAGTACGCCTGCGTACGAGTGAAGTAGCTCGCATATAAAAAATCCTTCACGCATAACTATGTATTTAAAACACGAGCATACGTAGATTTGCTTGGCATATTATCGATACATATACTTCTAGTCGATAAGCCATCGCTCGAAATTATTTGTCCGTCTCATTTATTCCCTTCTTTTTTTTTTTTCACTCCACGTATGCATACGACACGTATGCAAATCTTTGAACTGTCACGTTCAGAAACGTACAGTAATTTATTTTCTATTTTAATTCAACGAAAAAAAAAAAGAAAGAAAAAGCAAAAGGAAAGAAAAGTATAACAACACGTCTATACGTTGGTAAACGTACCAGTTTTCTAATTATTTCTAGTTAAGCTTCATTTCCTTGCTTGACCCAGCACTAATTCATACTACTTAAAACTATTCTCCTTTTATAGAAAACTAAATCGAACTTCGATTAAAATTAAACGGCACGTTTAATATTATAAACAACTTGTTAGTTACTTTTTTTAAAATTAATAAAAACTATCACATAAGTGTTTAGAGTAAATCAAGTAGAAACAAAATTCGAAAAGTGGAATTTTCCGTTAGGAAGATATTCGATTAAATAACATCCCTTCCCTTACTCCCGCTCTCTGTATCTCTCCCTCTTTTGGTTAAGAAGATAATCCGGTATTCGAGGTCGGGCCGAAAAAGGAAAAACGATAGAAGGGAAACGAAGTTAGTCATGTTCTTGGACTCGTTGAAAAGCAGGAAGGTTGGAGTCAGAGCGGTTTCAATACGATTCGAACTCGTTTATGCGTAGGAAGGTACGCGTGACTGGACGCGTAGCTTGCTGAACGTGGCTTCTATGTATGTATGTGCGGCCTGGCCACTTCAACGTTAGCAGTTACACCGTGTTTCACTAACACCCTATTCATTACCCCGCTCACTCCATCGAGCTCGACTACACAAGTCCGGTCCAGGTTTCAGTCTGCTTCGCATTAAAGCTCTAAATACCGTGCGACGCAGCGCAAACGGTCGCTGTGTCAGGATGCTCCAATCTACTTCCAACGCTCCAGAGACTACTCTCTCGCTATTTCTCTTTACGCGTATGCATGTACCATTTCCGTTCTCTCTCTCTCTCTCTTTCTCTTTTGCGATCCCTAATGTCCTTCTCGTTTCCAAACAACCAACCATACGAATTACCTTGCGCGGACACACATTAAAATCCCCTAACAACATAGAAACCAGAAAGAGAGAGGGAGTGGTAAAGAGAGAGATAGAGAGAGAGAGAGAAATGGAAAAAGAAATAGAGTCTGGTATTCGTAAAATTTTTGTGATACTACGAGGAATAAGTCCTTCTATTATTTTTCTTCTCTCCTCTCTCTACTACTACACACATCTGAAGGATACTCTTCTATATATATATATATATGTATATATGTATATATATATCTCCAACTACCACAGACCACTCCTCTCGTTTCCGCTCGATCCAGTGTTTACGTTAAAAAAACAAAAGAAAACGAGAGAGGGAGAAAGGGAGAGATAAAAAGAGAGACAGACAGACAGTCAGAGAGAGAGAGAGAGAGAGAGAGAGAGAGAGAGAAAGAGAGAGAGAGAGAGAGCGAGAACAAAAGCGTAAGGGAAGAGAAAAAATGTGGAAATTTGCTTTGCCTCCTGCACGCCTGTATTTTTTCCTGTTACTCTCTCTCTCTCCCTCTCACACTCTCTTTCTCTCTTGTCAGCGCGGTTTATATTTACAAGGTTGGCGAGAGCGTGTACCGACGTTTCGCTACAGTTTTCTGTCAAAAGTCGTTAAAAGCTTTCATAACGCGTATACTCGTCCCGTATACTCGAACTCCGCATTAGCATCCCCCCGCAAACGCGTGTGGCTTTTTATACAGTTGGATACTACACGAAGCGGTCACTGTCTACGAGCGTTCGATTTACCAGAGCATTTTGATCGACCTTTTTTTTGTGTTTTTTTTTCTCTCTCTTTTTCTTTCTCTCTCTTTCTTTCTTTCTCTCTCTGTCTTTTTCCAACTTTATTTTTTATTTTTAATTTTTTATTCTTTTCCCCTTTTGCAAACATCCGAATGGGTCGGTCGCTGAGCTCGTTTGCTCGTTCGCGTTGGTTGACGTCCGTCAACAGGAACGAGATATACGAAGGTCGCGTATGAAAATTATTATCGAATTTAAAAACCGAATTCGTACGTATATATCATAGAACGAAAAGAAACGTTCTTGGATCTAGCAGAAAAGCCGACGGCAGTAGTATCGAGTGTTCGATGTATTTTATAGGATTTATACCGATGGATTTAGCGGACGATGCGACATAGGCAGTGTATCTCGATTAGCCGACTCGTTGGCTTCGAGCAAAGCTATCGCATATTTCGATCGCTTACGAAGCATGCTCGTCGCTTCGAAAAAAAGGGAGAATCGAGTGCCGAATTCGTTCTCGTTTCGTTCCCTTCTATCTATCTATCTATCTATCTATCTATTGTTGTGTATTTTTTTCCTTTTTTTATTTTTTTTTATTTTTGTTTTTGTTTTAATCCTTCTTTTTCCCCTGTTTTTCTAGTTTTGTTTCCTTCTTTCATTTGTATCTTCGACGTTGGGATCGTTAGATCATTGTTCACTGTGTAAATCGTTCAAACCGAGATGTCGAATCTTTTGGAAAGATTTAAAAAAAGAAAATTTTTCGAAGTAAGTTAGATCTACGTAAAATAAAGAAAGTCAAGTTTTTAGCGTTAACTTACATGGATATTAAGAAAAAAGATACGAATAAATTTAACTATAAATGGGCTTAGTTTAAGTCAAGATACGAGAGAAATTTCAAAGAAGAAAATTCTTAGCAAGAGCGTAGCTGAAAACTGAGTTTTAAGGCAAATATCGTACTGTCCCGTAAAAAAGTTCCACGCTTGAAAAAAGTACTGAAAAAGACATCTTTGTTATTACGCAAAACGTTAGAAAGAGCGGTGAAAGAGGTTAGTGACTAAGAAAGAAAGAAATTGTAATCTTATCGAGAGTATTCAATTTATAAGAAAGAAAAAAAAATCAAATCTTTTATTGTCCATTCGAAATTTTTAAATGTTGAAAATGAATTTATGATCTATAATTATTATTTATAAAAAAAAAAAGAAAACGATGCCTCGAGTTTGAAATAACGAACAGTCTTGAGTGAATGAGCAGCAAATATAATATAAGAATAACGTCATTTTCCAGCTCATCTAAGGAAATTCGATAAGCGCGTACATAACGTACTTCTCCTGAAAATACGCGATACAATCGCAGATTTTAAGTATTTACCAACCTGTTGCGTTCCGCGGCTGTCAAAGAAATGTACACTGCTACCTCCGTCGCGTATACTCGCTAAACTCACTTTCATTACTTACATGGATATTCCGACAGTGTTTGCTGCTTCAACGTTTACCTGGCATACAGGTCCAGAGCCTTTATAAAATATGTTTCTCTCGTAAAGAAGATTTGATATTATTTTCAAATTTTTCCACAGTAAGAGAGAGAGAGAGAGAGAGTATTTAATAGAAATTGTTTCAAAGAAAAATCTGTCATTATCCCTTTTCTAGATATTTGTTGTCTCTAATTTTGGTAATATTTCAAAGATGATAAAAGATTAGTACGCAAATTTCGGACAACAAGGATGTCGAGGACGGGGCCGAAAATTCAAAAACACGAGATTAGTCGCACACTCTCAGAACTGTCATCGCTATTTAGAAACCCGACGCATTATTTGCTTGGCAAATAATCCCTTTCGTAGAATCCTCCCATTCGTCCCTCACGATGCTTCTACAAATCCCATTCTCCCTTTTCTCTTCCCTTTAACGTGAAGTCTGTTTCATGCATCCCCCCTGCCCCTTCTCCCTTGCCTGTTTAGTTGCACACATTCAGCCACTCAGTACACACGTTTCCATCATAAATATGTATCATCCGGATGTAGGTAGAGAGTAGCTGGTGAATATATACGCAAAGAAGACATGAGAACACTGCCGTAATCGCTCACTTGCTCCTGCGCGCGCGAGAGCTTTCAGGCACAACGCGTTTCAGCGAATGCGTGAGCCAGTCTCGAGCGGCTAAGTACCTCCGTCTCTTGTAAAAGAGGATAAATGCAGGAAGAGAGACGGTGAGAAGTGAGGGAGAGTTGAAGAGCCAAGAGAGAAAGAGAAAGAGAAAGAGAGAGTGGACTGGCAAGTACGCAAACACTCGCATATTAAGGTGCGTTCCTGTAAAATTATTTTTAATGCGTCCAATTAGAGAGGTACATGTTACAAACATGATTTTCATGGAAGATAAATGAATTTAATAAACGTAGAGGCTGCCTCGTGGTACGAAGCAAGCTACGAATTAGCGCGGTGGGGAAGGTTGGAGTAGAGAGGAGGGAGGGAGGAAGAGAGAGAATTGAAAGAGGAATGGTGAGAGTGAGAGTGAGAGTGAGAAAGAGAAAGGGTGAGAGCAGGGTGGAGAGGAACACCGTTAGGTGGCATATGGAAGCGACGTGTATCTGAATACGAGCTGTGTTCCTCGTTGGCTAGAACGCGGACGTGTACGGGTAATTATCGTCGACGAGATACACTTTACCACCCACGCCGTCGGGGCTTCTACCAACCTATGAAGACCACGTTCGCATGTGTCAGACAAGTCATAAAGACGAGAAATACAAAGAAGGACACCTTCTATCGCTGTTACGATGAATGTATGTTATTTAAGAAAAAGATACTTATTTTTGAGTGATTAGTTCGAGTAAATTCTAATAAATGTCTACGTTAATAGTACGGAGATAATTTGTTACCATGTCTCGTATCTTTAAACGAAACTTACTTTGACTTTTGAATTTATGAATATTAATCTTGCAACAAAGTTTGTTAATCATTTGAAACGTCGATAAGAAATTGTTTCGTAGTTGGATATGGTGGAGTATCGAGCAAATAAATAATAAATCGTTGTGTCATAAACAATGGGTAGTAAGATAAAAGTAATTTTAGTTATGTCAGTACCTTCCAACGAAGAAACGTCAAAATGCATTGATACTGAAAATACAACGCCTTTCGTTGGAAATACAACAGTGGCACTTTGTGCGTACGTCGGAAATATGAGTTATGGAAACTGACACGTAGGAAAATATATCCATCCATTTCGGTGCGAGTTCTCCCGAAAGAGAATGTGAGCTCGAAGTCAGTCGTTGGTTCGTCGTCGTTGGACATCGCCGACTCCGCAAGCCACAGGACTCACCCTGTATCACCACCACTACTACCATCACTGCTACCACTACCACCACCATCACCACCACTTGCCCTACCACGGTCGGTGGTGGTGCTTTCTAGAGGCATTTGCATATCCACTGGTTTATACTTTTTCGATACCAAGCCCCGCGGTACTAGAACGTTGCGGCCATACGAAACTGCGGCACTTGAAACGAAAGCACTCTACCCACCCACTTCCCCTTACCTCTCTACTCTTGACTCACCGACAACTCTCTTTCGCCCAACCACATCGTCGTTGCGTCGTTGCTAATTTAAGAGCTTCCGCGATCTAACTGTTCCCCTGACTCTTTCCCCATTCTCCTTCTCTCTCTTTCGCTTCCTTTCTCTTCTTATACCGGTCCACAGTGGCGCTTTCTTTTCGACTTTAGGGCCATTACCAGTGTGGATATTGCGATAGGATGGCCCTTCCATCGGCGATGGCACATTCAGATAGCGAAGGTACTACCTTCCAAGTTCTTTTTCGCGAAACGTTCTATCGAAAAAGGGTTCGGTGATCCGTACCACCGTAATACACTTCTTCCTTCTCTCTCCTCTTGCCATCTCAAGAAAAAGAAAACTATAGTTATATGATATTTATCGTATCTTACGAGCAATGCGCTTTTTTTCCACCAACACTGTTCTTCCTTATAAGCTCAAGCAAACGAGTTATTAGTCCTCAAGGATCCAGTTAACTGTACGAAAACTCTTTATCATTTTCCTTATATACCCTGTAATCTTGAAACCCGTTCGCTCGACTCTTCGTATGTGCTTGTATTATGGTATTATCTTGGACGAGTGGATATATGTGTATATATGAGAGAAAGTGAGAGAGAGAGAAGGGCTCAGTTAAGTTTATAGAAAAACGAAGGTAGAAGAAGGACCAGCAGCTTTTCGTATCAGCTTCCACGAAAAGATTACACAATCTTTTGTATGCGTATGTAAGATGTATCTGTATGCATACATGCATGCTAATACACAAAGAAAAATATGTCCACCGGCGAGATTCTCTGGAACGACTATTCTCGAACCTTTTTCTTCTTTCGAATTAATCGAGGTCGATCTTTGGTCTTTGTTTAAGTTGGAGCAAATAAACGTTTTTACATAAAAGTATTGCCCCGAGGCTGAGTTTCAGAAAGCAAATTTTAATCTCAAAGACTTTGCGATAGAATTCTTTCTTCTATTATTTTATTTTCTTCCTTTCTCTATTTTTTCTTCTTTTCTCTTTTCTTCTTTTTATATTCGACTCGTCCTTTTTCATTTGTTTTTTCGTCGATTTAATTTTTTACACATCGATCTTCATTACCTAACACTTTGGCGAACGTGACGTCTGTCAGTTGAGGTCCCGCGATGGAACATGACGTCTATCGGCGACCTACATTTCATGTTTTCTCTGAACACGACGTCTACTGTAGCTAGGGATGTTTATTTCATTTTTTTTTCGAGAAAGGGAAAGAATGTGAAAAAAAGGACAAAAAAAAAAGATTGAAAAGACTATTGATGCGTCAATGAAAACGTACGCATTTCTAGTATACTCATTAGAATTGAAAGTATTAAAAGGATAAAATATCAATAATTGTATATACAGGGTGTATTTGGATGAATGATTAAGTCAAACGGGGAGATGATTCTAGATATACAAAAGAATCAGAAAAAAAGTAACTTTTGTTTGTTTGTGGCACTGTTTTCGAAAAATCTCACGTTTCAAACTGCTCTAATCATAGAATGAATCTTACTCAACTAATCTTTACATTGTCTTCTGTATTAACCTTCTGCCTGAATGACGTTTTTTAACTTAACTGTTACTGTTGCGTTATTGTTAAAGTTCAATTAATGGAAACTGATTAAACATAGGAGAAAATATGTTATACTACCGAAAACAAAACGTTGATAAATATTAAAGAATTCAATGAATACGAAAGCGTTAGCGAAAGGAAATATTTATAATTGATAAGTAATTTAAGAGTATAACTCAGTTTATGCATATTCAAAAAACTGTTCAAACAAGATTTTTTCTCGAAAACGGATTCTCAAACGAAAAAAAATTGTACGTTTTGTACCATACATCTAAATAAGTCTCATATAAATATATATAAATGTAGAAATTTAGACATATAGAAATGGACTCTCGCCCATTGGAATTTGGTGACGATATCAGGCAGGCATGTTGCTAACGCTTTATGATGCCGCGAAACAGCGTCGTGAAATTCTCGGTATACTAATACATCAACGAGGGCAGTACGTTATTGTAAAAACATTAAAAAGATATGGAACGTTTGACCATAAAACATGGAGGCCTAGTTAACCACAACCAGTGCGCCTTTATGCTGTGCGTGTAGCCTCATTAAGTTCTCGTTGCATGCACGCACGCTAAACTGCGTCGCGGTGCACTAAGGTATCGATTCGAGGGAATCGAGACTTTTTTTTTTAAGAGAAAAAATCACTTTATTGAGCACTACTAAAGTTCTCTTAACGAACATCTAGCGGTATCGAGAGAGAAAGAGAGAGAGAGAGAGAGAGAGATAGGTGCTTCGTTTGCTCCTGTGCGGGTACCGTGAAATCCAACTAATTACCCATAAGATATTTTTTATCAAAGACACGATTGCCGTTCTTCTTCTTTTACGTTCATCCAGAGATCCACGATAAGGCTAGGTCAAAGAAGGGAAAAGAGAGAGACAGAGAGAAAAAAAGAAAGAGAGATAGAGAGAGAGAGAGAGAGACGATTAGTTTTCACAGAGAAATCGTAGAGCACCAATCTTTCGTCCTATACGCATTTTTATTTCTTTCCCTCCCCCTATATCCCCCACTCTCAATCACTCCCCGTTCTATTTTGTCTTTCTTTCTCCCTCTCAGTGTTTCCTCGTGGCCGTTTCATCGTTCTTTCGTTTTATTTTATCCTATATTTTTTTCCTTTTTTTATTTTTTTTTATTTTTTTTTTATTTTTTTTTTAAGCAAGTCACGCTCGATGCGCGCCGGAATTTGCATTTTTACCGGGTCGAGCCGAGTTCGATGCAAATTTCGGGTAAATTTTTCCCCATCGACTCCCCCCTAAAGCGGTCATGTTCCGCTAATCCACACGTTCGGTTCGGAAAATAGTCACCGCGGCACGCGGAGTAGCTTATGGCATGCCCGCTGGTGGTTTATTTAAAACATCTACGCGGTTTTTGTTAACCATACATTTCCGCGCACGAATTCATATCATGAACTGCATACTTTTTTTGATACAAGGGAGACTGACGTTGCTGTCCGTCTCGCGCAAGTCCTCTCTCTTTCTCTCTCTATATATATATATATATATATTTTCGTTATTCTTGTTTTTACCGTACACGTTCCTATATATATATTTTTTTTTATATTTTTCGTTATGTTGCCCGTTTTTTGGTTAACGGCGGTAATAACGCGCACGTTCATGGACACGTTTTAACGAATGCTCGAATAGCGAACACAACACCCCGCCGATTTCTCGTGCGTCGATCGAGAGACAAACAGAGAGACAGAGAAAAAGAGAATCCGGTTCTTTCGAAAATAATACGGATTTCAGAACGAAGCCCGTTAGGCACGCTCGAATTATTTCGATGATACACGACTCGGCATTTCGCGAATATTTATGCGTAGCGCCGGTGTTCTTATACGGCCATAATTCAGATGCCATTAGATTTTCACCTCGCAACGTTTCATTTGGAAACACAATTTTCCATTTAGCACTTCCGCAAAACCGGCAAAATTTATTCGCGTTCGCGCTATTCCTTGTTCTATATCATCATTAATTTAACGTGGAACTTCGTTTTGCTTTCCGCGCGTTTGCATCTCTTTCTATTTCTCTTTCTCTTTCTCTCTCGTTCTTTTTCTTTTGCTATCCCTCTTTCTCTTTCTTTTACTAAGCGTATGAATATCTACTCTCTCTTTCTCTCTTATTATTTCAACTCGATATACGTCATTCTTCATATGTATTCATACATAACGTCTTCGAGACAGATCTATCTGCCTCATATATTGATTACTTTTCAATAACCAATAAGAATATTTCTCTTTCAACTAACAACAATTCTCTTTCTCTCTCTCTCTTTCTCTCTTTTATTTATTTCATTATATCAGATAGATATCACTAGACTAAGAATACTTTGAAAATATTAAGGAATTATATTCACGAGAGATAAAAACTATCATTTATTTTATAATATTATAAATATTACTATCTTAAGAAGACTTTTAAAAGGCTAAAAGATTATACTCAGATGAAGTTTTAAGGAAAAATCATTTTCAAGAGTTGACACTTCGACAGGAAACTTCTCATAAAACATGTGTTACACGTCTACTATGCTCGTTGACCGGCGAGGAAAGAAGTCGAAGAAGAAGGCGTTAGAAAAAAGGAACATACTCGAGAGCACTCTTCACGGTATAATCTTTACGGCTCCCATAAACTCGCTTTTTCATATCGTTCTTGGGCTCTTTACTAGAGAGACGCCATCATCCCTTCTGGCGTGTTCCTATCTCTTTCTTTCTGTCTCCTTCTTCACACGGGAACCCCTCTGCCACGTGTCAAGACGACAAAATAATTTTCTTTTCCGAGCTAGCAAGGATAACGCGTGTAAGTTAAATAACGAAAGAGATAGATAGATAGATAGATAGAGAGAGAGAGAGAGAAAGAGAGATAGAAGGCAAAGAAAAAGAAAAAGAAAAAGGAAATTCTGCATTTTAAAATTACCTCCCTTGCTATCTGGACGTTTAGATATACACCGACGTGATTCATTCCTCCGTTCACCCTTTCCTACTACCTCGAACCCGTAAATTTACGTTCTCTTCCTCGTCGTCGTCGTCGTCGTCGTCGTTTCTCGACGTTGACCTCCTGCGTTGAGCAGCTACGACACCTTCGCGTAAATTCTATCCTCTTTTCTTTCTTTTCAAGCTTCCCTACTATATAGTACTACTATCTTACCGTTGCTATCTCGCGTAAACGTCTTTGGGAATAAGTAAAGAGAAAAAAATAAAAATGGAAGGAGAGATGGAGAAGAAGAAGCCTTTCCTATCTTCTTTTCTTTTCTTATCCTTGATGTACAACAAGCCCAGAAAATCCGTTAATATCTTCCGAGAAATCGTTATTTGCTTCCGCTCAAACGGATGAAAGGTCGGTACTTACTTCTTTGGGTAATTAAATATGAAGCTCAGTTATGTTTTATATAACAAATAAGCGAGAAAGAGAAAGAAAATGAGTAAATAAAGTGGAGAGGTTAGTTGTTGTTAATATAATATTTTTCATATTTTCTCTTACTGTTAGCGAGCCGAAAAGTTCTTACTTTCTCATTTTTTTCCCGAGGCTACTCTATGTTTCTCTATCTATCTGTTTCTCCCTCTCTTTCTCTCTCTCCGTCTCTCTATCATTTTCTTTCTTTTTTTTTCTAACAAGAAAAAATGTTCATTTTCATTCGATAAACTCTTAAAAAGAATATTTCATCCGAAAAGTGATGTGCGATAACGTTCAACGATAACGGATACTTATTTTAATATTTTCTCGTACGAATGGGGGTATTCGAAGGGAATGCAGAAAGGGGGATGCAAGGGGGCGAGGGCTTGGAAAAATGTGAAAAATCTCGAAAGAGTCGAGCGAGCGTTATACGAGCTGTTTTTCAAAAAAGCACTGTTCTTTCGACCGCGCTTGGTATGCACGGTCATGTGAAAACGAGAGAAAACGATACGCGTATATACAGAAAGAGGGAGATAGCGAAGAGAGACAGAGGGATAAAGAGAGAGAGAGAGAGAGAGAGAGAGAGAGAAAGAGAGACAGAGAGAGATAGGGATTTCATCACGGGATTCGAATTTGCGGTGCGTTTAACGAGTGCCGTAAAACGATAGAATGCTAAATCGTCGGGCATGTCGGACATGTATTCCGAGTTTGCCGTTGTTGGACAAAGAGAGAGAGAGAGAGAGAGAGAGAGAGAGAGAGAGAGAGAGAAAGAGAGACAGACAGACAGAATGAGAAATAGAAGAGAAAGAGAGAGAGAGAGAGAGAGAGAGAGAAGAGGAAAGCTTTCAAGGGGTAGAATTGTCGAGGGTGCGTTGTTGCATAAAGGGGTGTTGCATTCGGCGAAAGAGGGGTCAGCTTATTCGCGACACCTGAGTTATCACACACCAGGGATCGTAGTGATTCTCTTGGTCTTGTGGATATTCCGCATTTACGTTTTGCGTTTACGCCTCTCGTACATTGTTCGTTCGAAGTATCTCGAAAAAGGGACAACCCCTGATCCTATATATCCTACGGGAACTCTTAGCGTAGCACGATGCTACGTCCATTTCCTGTGTACATCTCCATTTTCTTCTTTTTTTCTCTCTCTCTTTCTCTTTCTCTCTCTCTCTCTCTTTCTCTCATTCTAGTTTCTCTTTTGAGAAATAACGGAAGAGACGGAAGAGCGTGATGGGGATGTAAATAAACGCTTACGCCAGTCATCCTTTTTAAAGCGACATGGAAGGGAATAAAAAAGCTAATCTCACTCTTACAGATTCATGCGATTGTTTATCGATTATTTAATCCTTCGAATAAGTAAAGCTATCGGTGTTAGTTTTATTTTTTTTTTTTTTTATATATATATATATATATATCGATATCGAATTATATTTCAAGTTAAGTTAGAATATTAAACTACTAATACGTGTAGAAATATAATATAAATGAAATTCGTTAAAATATATATATATATGTATTCGATATAATTATCGAAATAAATGAGTTGAAATTCGCGATAGGCAGATACGTTATCTTCTTCAAAGCAATCTGGGAAAAATGTCAATTCGAATTTCTAGTTTTCGATCGACACTGGATGGCGCGTTATCGAACTCCTCGCGTAAATGTTATTTGGAACGCGCGTTTGCGAACAATCCGTCACACCTGTACATCCACTCACTCTCACCCTCCTTCCATTCACCCACACTAACTCTCATTCTCTCTCTCTCTCTCTCTCTCTCTCTCTCTCTTTTCATTGAACGTGTGCGTCGAAATCTTCGCTTCGTAGGCGCGCGTATACGGCGGGTTGCATTAACTTGATTAAAGCTCGTATCGTTCCATCAACCGAATACGCCGATGGGCGCACGTGAAAATAATCCTTAAAACTACTACGTAGCGCTCGGAAATAATGAATTTTACTCGTTCAGATTTCCTTTGTAACGTTGTGCACTCGGCATACTATTGTACGTATTGTTCGTGACTGAAAATTGCACAAGTGTCTGATTGTTTTCCAGGATAAAGGTAAGCGAGCTCTGGGTTCGAACGTAATCATGCCTTATGTTTTTTTAATATCTTTCGCTGTTACCACCACCACCATCATCAATACCACCACAATCATCGTCAGCTATGCCAAAAAGCTCACAGAATAATACCTACGCATTTACTATTCTCAGATACCTCATTCGTATATATATATATATGTATATGTATATGTATATACGTTGAATTGCACGCTAGATGCAAGTAAAATGTAAAAATACGTTTTCTTTTTTTCCACATAAATCGCGTATAATCCTTACTACTATTCTCGAACATTCTTCACCTTCTTTACATTTTCTCTCTCTTTCTCTCACATTCACTCACCCCTTTCTTTTTTGCTATCTCCTTTTATTATTCCTTTGTCCTATGATCCATGAATGTTAATGCTTTCTAGAAAGACGGAAACTACATTTAAAAAATCACAAAATGAATTTTTAATATTATTTAATGCGCGTCGAGTAAATGACAATTCATATCTCTTTTCTCACGTTTGTTTCATTTTATCCCCTCGAAATTTCTATATAATCCTTTATATCATGACGAAGAAATAATATGAAAAAGTTCTCACATATAATAATTAAATAATAATTTTAAATAGAAATAATATACTTTAAAAACACAAATGTACAGAAAGTAGAAAAGTCAAAGAGAGAGAAATCTCAACTATTTCAACTACGATGTACTGTATATGTGTACTACGGTGTACGTATATTCGCCCACCTTTGAATAGTTTCTGTTACCAATTAGTAACTGTCGGTCATAGAAACATGTACAATAGATATGCCAAACATATTCAAATATGAGTGTAATAATAGCATGTAATGAGATTCGACAGATCTACAGTAGAATCCTATGCTTTCTGATATGAATTACAATAGGATCTATTGTAACTATATTCATGATTAAGACAGAATGCATCAAAAAATTGTCTATGTATATCATTTTATCAAAGAATCATATTTTTATATTTAATTAAAAAAAAAAAAAACTCTGATAAAATATATAAATATTTACTAAGACAAAAGTCTCAATTTTCTTTGTATTTCTCTTTAAAAATAAGAGAAGTGCATAAAGAAAAAAAGAAAGAAAGAAAGATATAAAGAAGAAGAAGAAGAAAGAAAGAAAATACTTAGAAAATACTACGTAAATTCTGTTATGTAACGTTCTTTTGTTACTTCGCTTGGTAATAAAAGAACGTGAATTAACGATGTTAATTAAGTGAATGCTTAAAAGGGATCGTCCAGTAAATTATGAAAAAATGAAAGAATGCAAAAGAAAAACTCTTTGATGCACTACACGTGAGGAAGTTACGAAGAAGAAATGATGATGCACGAAGGAAATACTTCATATCTTTCGTAATTTATCCAAATCCATATCAATCAAGAGAACTTCAATGATATAAGAGTATTGCAGCAAAGAAAAACAGAGATGGGAAAGGGAGAAAGAGAAAGAGAGAGAGAAAGAGAAAGAGATATGTCGAGCCAGTCATCGAAGTTCGTTCATTAAGAACAAACTCGAACTTTCTTCGAGTCAAACAAAAGGAATCTACATTGGTATTTTACGCTCGCCTAATTCTTCGCAGTTTCATTTCCTATAATCGTTGATTCGATACTTGAATATAAACCTAGTTTAATGTTTTATATCCTGTTTTATTTGTGATTAATCTTTGTCTCTAGAACCAATAAATGTATTCAATTTTAATATTATAATATCGTTCTTTCTCTGATGTTTTTACGTTTTGCGGCTTCTCCAAACATAGAACGTGAAGAGAAATAGGAGGAAGGGTCTCAAGAGGGAACGAGTTAATCGTCTCGACGATGTATAGAGTGGACGAACGACAAGTCCCATAATCCAAGATGTACATACATATATGTAGCTCCTAGTGTCCTGTTCTTCTAACTGTTGGCCGTTCCATATGATGCTGACACTCGATCTCTCGAACGTTGTAACGGTGAGCAACCGTGGTTCACCAATGACGATGGCCTAGCCACAAATGCTATCGGTAGAAGGCCTTCGACGGCAACTGGACGAAACGTGATGCTCTCGAGCAACAACGAACGAGAAAGCGAACGAGAGAACAAAATAGAGAGAGAGAGAGAGAGAGAGAGAGAGAGAGAGAGAGAGAGAGAGAGAGAGAAAGGTCCCTGGTCTCTAAAATGAGGTTTGCCGTGCATAGGCGCGCAGGGAGGGACTACCAACGGGGGTTTTGGTACAACGTCGAGGACACAAAGAGAATACGCGATGCACTTGTCTCCCACGCCAAATCCCATTCTCTCTCGGTCCGTCGATCCTGCTCCGTGTTCTCGGTTAAACGCGACGTTCACTCGCGGATCCCTGGCTAACACCACTTCCGACACCTGTGATCTCGTACCAACCCCCTCTACTCTTCTTCTCTAAGCCTTCACCCCACCCCCATTCTATCTCGTTTTTCATTTGTTCCTTCGTCACCTCTCCGGTCAGTAAATTATATTAGAATTTTTTATTTATAATTAAGACCCATTTCACACTGATATTTTTGTTAAAAACTGTCGACGTTATATTTGAAAATGTGATAAAAAATATTACAAAAATGAACATACATTCAGTACACTGTCGTCTATCCATGCGTATGTTTTAACAAGGATTTCTATTGTATTGTTTTCTCTCTCTCTCTCTCTCTCTCTCTCTCTTTCTCTCTTTCTCTCGCTCTATCTCTTTTATTTATTTCTCTTATCCATTTGTCTTTTGTCTTTCGTCTTTTTTTTCTGACCGCTCGCTTGGATCGAACGTTCGATAAAATAGATTGGGTAAAAACTAGAGTCGAGGTTGAAAAAGGGCAGGCTTGCTTTTTTAAAAAATATTTATTCGACCGTGTAAAAGTTCAACTTCCTTCTGCGTTTCAGTTTCCTTTGAATCGTAACAGCTACTGTTGCTTTACTGTTGTCAAAAAATACATCGACGTAACCTTTTTCTTAGAACATATAAAGTTGAAAACGATTTATAATACGATGTTTTTACAATAATCTTTTTGATAATATCGTCAAATTCAAATTGTAATTATATATTTTGATATTAATTATTTTAAACATCAACGTTTAACTCTTTTGCAAATGTTCGATTAATAAAAGGACTCGTTTTAATCAAATATAATCTCCCTGTAAATTTATTTATAATTGATTTAAATAATTCGTGGGGTTCTTTTAACGAGTAATAAACTTTTTCTAGTTGTCAGAAAAATATAAGAGTTTTATTTATTTTATTATATAATCCCTCCCTTTTTATTTCTATTTATTCTTTTCATAGATAGAAATATAAATTTAAAAAACCGCATAAATAAATAAGTCGCAATATAAAATGCACGTGGAAACGTAGAAATTTTAGCGTAATTGGGCATCTTCGCAATCTCTTTTAAAGATTATCACCAACTGTATGATGAAATTCGTAATACCGAATATCCAAAGGATTTGAAAGAGATAGAGAAAGACAAAGAGAGTTAAAGTGATGGAGAGAAAGAGGGACAGGGTTACGTACGACAAGTTGTATTTCGTTAATAACGATAACGGCCATAGTAATTCATATAAACAGCAAAGGCGTGTGGCTTATGGATTAACGGTAAACGCTTTGCCAGGGATAAACGGAATGCGCGAGTGGGACTTCCGGTGTAACCCCTTTGTACCAAAAAGCCCCGTAAATACTCGAGCGATTATCTCTCGACGCGATTCATAATGCAGGAAAAACGATGCACGATTACACAGTCAGCTAGCGATACCCAATCCGACTATATCTACAATAGCTCTCTTTCTTTCTCTTAACAAAATGATCTTCCTTTTCTATATTTCTCGTTTATACCCATACGCCATTTCAGTCTCTCTCTCTCTCTCTCTCTCTCTCTCTCTTTCTCTAACCAAATTTTTTCTTATTTTACAATTTTGGTGTAGCTTTATCTCTATCAATGGTCGTGTAAATGAATTCAATTGTGAAAGAGATAATTCGTTGGTAAGTAAACGAATTTAGTTAATGCAACAATCAATGAAATATCGGTTATTTTCATTTACAATTATTCGCGACTATTTGAAATGGAAAAGTATATAAAAGAATTGTTTTCCTGATTTCAGAGTACCAAATTGCAATTATGAAAGAGTAATATTATATACTGTCTATAATTATTATAACGAGAGAAAGTGAGAAAGGGAAATAAATAAAGATGAGAAAGAGATACAAAACATTTAGTTTTGTATTATAAAAGTAAGCTTAAATTCAATAGAAGTTTAAAAGTGATTCGAATTATCACAGGAAATACCAAATATCTCTTCCATTTAGTGAGAGCCAGTTTTCTATTGCGTCAAATGCACGACCGTATAATGTATGGCTTAATTATTAATTACTAATTTTCATTTCGATAACGTTTAATCGACATACCGTAAAATTAGTTTGCAAATGTTGTATATTTTCAACAAGAAATCACGAGAGTGTGTGATAACGAATTCTAAAACATATGTATTTTTCGTGCTTGTTAATACGAAGATTGAATGTAAAAACAATTCAAAAGTTTGGATAAATTGTAAAGCTTTTCAACAAATGTTATTTTATATTATAATAAAGCAATAATAAACATGGTGTAAATATTAATTATAAGAGATATTAATGTATATATATGTAAAGAATGCAGGAAGTAAATGTTTTTATCTTTGTCTTTGTCTATTCTTCTCTCTCTGTCTCTCTCTCTCCCCCTTTCTGTATTTGACACATGAAACATTCGATACCTGGAGACATGAATTAGAGCAAATTGTATGCTACTTTGATGCGTGATACAGTTACAGGACATACACATCAATCGATCGCTTCTCGTATAATCGGTCTCGTCCTGAGAAAATTACATCCATGATCGAATAGCTACGAATCCTCTGTAGTTCCATTGAATCCAATTAAATTAGTTATTATAACCTGTTATCAAAGCTAACTAGTCGAATGAAAGATCTTCCAAAGATCAAAAACATATTTATGATACAATTAGTAAACGACAAATGGTATCGGATCTAGATTAAAAAAAAAAAAAAAACAAAAAACATTTTTGTTTGTGGAATCAGATGATTTAATTTTTTTAAAAATAAATTTGGGTTAAAAGATAGATATTCGGTTATAAAAGTCGTAACATATGCGTCAGTTTAAAACACGAATTTATAATCTCCACTTTCCTCGAGACAGCCGTTAACAAACCACAATCCGTGGCATCCTCGTTGTCGACCCAGGTACTAACTTTTCTAAAAAGAAAGAAAAGAAAAACAGAACAAGGGAAAGAAGAAAAATAACGAGAGGGGCTAACAAAATACGATGGAAGATGGGGAGGGAAAGGAAAAGAAAAGAGACGGAAAGGAAAAGAAAAAACAGAGAGAGATAGTAAATGCTGGAAATAGAGACAATGGTAAGCGGCACACTGTCGCTTTTGGTCAACGTATCCTGGTGTTAAATTCCCTAGTCTATGCATCGTGATGCTCTTTCTCTTCCTCTTTCATAAAGTAACTAACAACTCCGCGACTTGCAACTCGTCCGGAACTAGAACAATTTCATACTACGCTGTCCTGTGAGGATTCGTTAAAGAGAAAGGGATTTCCCCTTTTGCGATATCCCTGGAATTCTCCAAAGTCGATTATTTGTGAAATAGAGAACAAAGAAATCTGTTCTATAATATATTATGTATCTATATATAATATTTAAATACACTTATTTCGTATGAACATTAACTAAATACACAACTAAATGCAAAATTATATAAACATATTAAATAATCTTACTAATATTGTTTCAAACTATAAACCTGCGGTATTCTATAAATGCTTCATTATTCTTATAAATACATGATCTATGAGTAGAATAATTATCTATATGTATATATAAAATATTTAACACGCTAGAACAAAATGTAGATTCATTTGAAAGCTCCCTAGTTTCACTTTCATCGTCAGTCGAGTAAATTTCGGAACATATAAACAGATACATATAGATAGATACATAGTAGATAGATACATTCATACATGCATGCACGCATTTTCCACGTAGACGATTGCGGAACGCAGCTTTGCAGTTGTAGGATGCGCGCAGGTGCACCAATGTCGGAGTTTACTAGCAGTCTCTCGCGGAAAAGTAAAACATACCGTCGTTCCAGTTGCGGCCACTGCACACCGATACACTTTGTATCTTTCTCTCTACGTCTCTTTCTCTTTCTCTCTTGTTCGTCGCAAGGATGGAAGGGTGGAAGGCTGGTCGGTCGAACGGTGGAAAAAGAAGTACCCGCCTTCTCTAGAGAAGGAAAAGTGGATGACGATGGTGGTGCTCGTGTGGAGCGTAGTTCCTGGCCATATTTACCGAGAGAATAGGGAAAGGAGGAGGAAGAGTTGGAGAAGGGGGTGGGGGAGATACGGTTTTAGTTTTGCATTTGTCGGAAGAGGAGGTACACCGTAGGTCGAAGCGGTCGAAGAAGCGGAACTGGAAGGTGGAGGAGAATGGAAAGAGTACAGAGAAAGAGAGAGAGAGAGAGATATAGAAAGAGAGATAAAGGTAGTAGTATGTTGGATGGAAGACCAACTTGCTAGAAAAGAGTGTACATGTATGTGTATGAGAGAGAGAGAGAGAGAGAAAGAGAAAGAGAAGGGATGGGCGTAAGAGAAACGTCGGGATCGGGTCCCATGTGCCTGTCACGGTTTTACAAGTCCATAAAAAGAGGAATTTCAGACTGAGTTAAATATTGCCACCAGCTCTCACTGAATTTCAAATACGCACACGCGTTCGATCTCCAACGTATATACGTATACATGTTCGTACACACTCGTTACCCATACCCTCCTATATAAAGATATGTATATACGTATATTATGGGGAATCTCGAGGACTACGTGTACTTTTTTTTACGCGTACGTATCGGGAGAAAAAAGAAAAGATAGAAAGGATCGGATCCGATACTTTACATTTATGCTATCCTCGCGTCTTTCCGACTCACGAAAAGAATACCTACTTACTGTCTTATACTCGTGGTGTCTTTGTCTAGTGATTCGAAGTAAGGGTGTTATATTGAATTTACGGGGATGTGATGACATAAACAGGATTCTTGGCTTGCACGTGCCATTTATGGACGGCTTTTGACACTTGTTGGTACATAAGTACTCGTATATGTGTGAATGAGAAGATCCTTTCTTCAATTCTTATCTCGTGTGTTAGAGTTAAAAAGGATCATCTGTTTTAAGTAAAAATAATTTAGATTAAGATGGATCAGATCAAATATTTTGTTGTTGATGATGATGTTGTTGTTATTGTTGTTTTTTCTTTAAAAAAAAACTAGAGCTTTCGAAATTACTCTAGAATGAAGTTATGTTTCTGGTAAGCAAAAAATAAACTTGCCTAGTGACGCGTGCTTAATACTTAACCAAAGTTGCATTCGCTTCAACCCACCTTGTATGTAGACATTATTATAGAAACGCACGAGGCTGTTATTCCAAGTTCTATATCGTAGCTTGTAAAATACATAGGAACGTGTATACTCTGGCGATTTTCGAAACGATAAAACAGTATCCTAAAGCGCTTGAACTTTACGAACTCGCGAATATTCTACAGTGAAATTTTTCGAATAGATTTACAAGAGATTCTTTTCTCATTTGAAAGTTTTTCGCGAATTTTCTCATATATTTTTGGCAATAAAATAATCAAACGAATTATCATGGAAAAATAGTAATTTTGTAACTTAATTGAAGAAGAATCTTATTATTTTTGATTGAGTTTTCTTCGTAATACGTAGGTTAGTTTTCTCTTTAATTAAAGCTAATGGATTATCCATTCGTCAAAAGAACGACGCGTCGAATAACCTTCAGTTAAAATGCAAATTGCATTCCAAGATTGACTGCAGTTATATTGGCAAAGGTTGTAACGTTTTTAGCTATGTATGAGTGTAGTAATCAATGTATATGTCAACGGTCGACCGTAATGGAAGTAAATTACGACGCATGACAAAAATTTGACGAGAAATGAAAAAAAGTATACTGTTTTTAAATCATTGCGATTACCTGCACGCAGAGCTAATGTTTTTAATATAATCGTGTTAAACGCGAATTCAGAAACAAATGCAATAAATACATTTTTAACGAATATCGAAATGATGAAAAGCTTTAATTACACAAAGAAATAAAAAGAAACAATATAATAATCATCGAGAATGTTTCTTTTTTTTTTTTCAAAATTTCAAAGGAATTTTTCATTTTTCTCCCTAATATTTCTATATGTATATATAAAAATAAATATATTAAGGTAGCATAGTTTTCCTACGACTTACATTTAAACGAAAGAGTTTAAATGAGCATGAAATAAATGTAGAAAAATATTGAAAAGGATAATCTTAAAATAAAATGTACTCACTGCTAGTGTCTTGTTTTGGTTGGTTGCCCGGCGATGTCGCCCAGTTAACTTTCATTTCCTGCAACATTCGAAAGAAGAAAAATATTCTTTAGTTGTAATGTGTGTTTGCAGATTAAAAATAAAAGGAAGTTTAAAAATCTGTGATAAGTGTGTGAAATCAGATGAAAGAATGAATTGAAATAAATGGAACTTCTTTAAAGGAAATATATTTTCCTCTCGATTTTCTAAATATATCGGTTCTCTCGTCTCATCTACTATAGTATCAAGAGCGTAACTCATATTTATTCAGACTTCTCTCAGACGTGAAAGTGTTTCTGTCCAGTAGTGATACTGCTACTGTCAAGGAGGCTCATACTTTTAAATTCGAACGTGGATTCGCGCCAACACGGAAGTGCTTCCTCCCCCGCACTGTCCCTATAGGGGATAGCAGTCGGCGTCGGCCACCGGAAATGGGACGTGTCGGCTATCGTCGGGTCTTAACAGTCGCCGTAAAACGGATTCTTTATATGCGACGCTCTATATACACAATTTCTCCTTTTGCAGTCCAAGATATTTCGATAGATAGTAAAAGTCATTTTTGCTGGAATCGTAAGCACTCCAGTAGAGAAGTAGAAAGAAGGAAAATGAGACAGAAAGAAAGAAAGAGATGGTGGCTCTAAAATGTTAGGATCTAAGGGAACGAAAAGAACTTTTCGCTTTTATCGTCACGACCGAGCGTGAAAAGCGAGCGATTAATTCGATCGTCCAACTTTCTATTATACGAGCGACATTCATTTTCCGGATTTACATTTGGCTATGGAATTACTCGATCTTTCGACTACCCTAGAACGTTTTCTCACTTGCCGAAAATTTTTCTCTTTGATCTTCGATTCGCACATATCATTTCATAAAATAAGACGAGGGGAATAATCGTGTATAAGTGATGGTAATTGGTCGAATGATAACGACGACATCGAGAGCATTGTATAATGTCACATAATGGATATGTAATTGCTACGAATGTAGAATATCTTCCGGGCTATTAGAGCTCATTTGAATAATTCAGATAACGTACGCATTAACAATAACAATAGTTTACGTTAGGGGAGGGGGTGGGGTGGGGGGTGGTAGTTCGAGATAGGTGGACCAATGGATGCAAATAAAAATGTGACATTTGTTTTCAAATGACGAAATGCGAAATTCAAAATTGCTTACTGTTGTGCCAGTGTAGTAAGTATAAAGGAAGGAAACATGTTGGGATGGTATTAAATGGACAAACAGAGAGAAAGAGAGAAAGGGGGGAAAAGGTTTTAAAAAGAAAGAAGAAGAACAGGGAAAAAAGAGATAATGGAAAAATGGCGGGAACAGCATAAACGACATTCCGGTCGTATCAGTGCGAGCTTAATTCGGTACACGATACACCGCAGTGGTGGTGGTGGTGCTGATATTGAATCGTTACTTTTCATTTCCCTTGGACGTTGCCACGGACCTCGTCGACGTTGCTATTTCCTCGCTACGTTCGGTCATATACTGAATACGATATCTATCTGTTTCGGTCTGTTTCCAAATTTCGGTTTCTAATTAACACCGTTTCGCAAGAACTCCGATGTCCATCGAGAGACCACGAGATACGCAAAATACTCTCTCTCCGATCCTCGTACGTTCAAATCCTAAAGTTAAAAGTAATAGAATATGAACAGCGGTCGAAGACTAAATTAGGAATTAAAATTAAAATCGATTCTCGTTGATGGTTTCTAAATTTAACCAATTTCGTAAGGATTCTGGTGGCCAACGGTGATACCTAGAATATTCGAAATTTCTGTCGATATAGTGGTCAATTAAGAAAATAAATTCGATAATAACGAAGATAACGTTATCTAACTGGATAACTAAGTTATTTTTTATACGAAATATCTTCGAATACTCGCAGGGGGATGGAGATTAAACGAAATGTATGTTAAACAATGATGCTAGCTTTAAGATATATTGGTTTGCAAACCAGTCGCATACAATTAGAGGGACATACGAACGTAGTTGCAGCTTGCCTGTTAACGATGTGTTAGACGTGTTCGCTTGTTAGATGTCCGAGAAATCAACAAATAGATATAGAAAATAGAGTAACTTAAAAATCTGAAAAACAATTTTCAGATAAACGTTTTGAGAAGATTAATCGGAGTATTTGTTGTTTCCGATTTAATTCTCGTGAGGTCATTGAATATATATGTAGCATTTTATAATTCGTATATTAGACGTCTTTAAATCAGTGATTTGAGTGTCGGGATATAACCACATTGAATTATTTAAATCTCACCGACGATCTCTCGTCCGTTTCTAGTTATAATCGACATTTATAATCCGCTTCGAGTTCGCGCCGATCCGATTTCGAACGAGAGCTACTTAAATTACGTCTCGGGGCGTAAAGCCAAACGCACTTTTCACAAATTTCCCGAATGCAATCGCATAGTATTCGTGGGGCACGATGGTAACCACTCACGATGGTTGGCTCTCGTTTTCCACTACCATTCTCACTCCCTCCCAAAATCGATACGTTCGATGATAATTGAACCGAATTATGGCGAAACGCGCAAGTGGTGGCAAAATAGTCTGCCAACGAGAAGTGGAGCTCGATAAAGCGTTTATGCCGAGGCTTTGTTCGATTATTGACGCACCGCGGATCATAAAATGCTGTAGAATGGTCATTGAAATACATCGATGGAATGCCACAATTAAACGATTGCACTAAAAATCGGCGAAATTTTCTCCGCATATTACACGCAATCGAACTCGCACCGTCACTATAAACGTATAGCGTCACTCGTGAATAACACGTCAAATCATACAACATTAGGGTATGTAAAAGAAAAAATAATGAAAAAGAAAAATAATTAAATAAAAACGAACGAATGAATGTATTACAAACAATGAAAATCATTTTCCAGGATCATTTAATTCTACTTTAGGATTACACGTTTTCCATACGATATTCCACCGACAAAACAATGAGTACGAATTTTAACGGTAAACGATTTGTTACGTGCAAGGTGTTTCCTCTAACGCGTTTCCATTTAATCTTCCTTGCTAAAGTTAAAAAGTAGATCTAAACAAATTCAACGAATAATTGTTTTGTATGCAAGAGTGAAAAAGAGAGAAAGAACTAGATAAATTTTTTTCCCTCCCCATTATATTTGTGTACAAAATCACTCGGCCAGTGGTGGATATATAAAGATATAAAAAGAGAGAGAGAGAGAGAGAAAGAAGAAGTGCAAGAAGGAAAAAGAGCACAGAAAAAAAGAAAATAGTAGTTTCTTTAGCGGGATAGTAGTAACGTTAAAGGCTGGGAAGAAAAGCACGGTGAAGAAAGGATAAGGAATACGCAGCGAGGAATAAGTAAGTAAGCGAGTGACTACGTAAGTAAGTAAGTAAGTAAGTAAGTAAGAGAAGCACAAGTAAGTCTGGTAAGTAAGTAAGTTAAGAGAGAAAGTGGAAGAAGGAGCGTTAGGGGGTGGTAGGGAAGACTAGCATAGTAGTGGCCAAGAGGTGGTAACGCTCGCGGAGAACACGCGCGGGGCGTACGCGCTGAGCTAACGACGGGGCCCGCAGTGTGTCTGCAGCAATTTGCAACTTTTAATAGTTAGCCCGGGTTTGCACGCCGAGGTCGTCCGCCGTTGCCCAGAGCCCGTTGTTTTATAGTTTATACAACGGAGACGAGAGGGTGCAAAAGCAACTTTATATGTCGTAGTTTTCAACGGTTAATGCACACGCGCCTTATGCCCTCGAATCCAAGCTACATCGCTATATTTATATATTAAAGAGTTAAGTTTCCGGAAGCGCCTTCTCGCGGTATTATTCTATGCGTATTTTCAAACTTTCATTTTAAATAACGCTCCTGTACCTATCCACCGTACTATGAGAACACGTTATAATACGACCACACGATTTATTTACGACTATTTCAAACGATATTCCGCACACCGAAAGATATCTTCTGATCGCTAACGCGATTTTATCCCAACGCCCCATCCTTAATGGCCGACTATGCTGTTGCTTCGTGCTTTGGATATGGATACCTATTTCTCTCTCTCTTCCTCTTTCTATTCTCTTTCTTCCTTCCACTCTTACCATACAACGAACCTCCACACCTAACGTTAACCGTCGTTGCGAACGCTTTCGTTATGACGAACGAGAAGTCTTTTTGATAGCCACCAACGAAATTATATTTTCTACTTTATATACAAGCCACCCCCCCCCCCCGAGCTTTACGAGCGAAGCATCGTTTCTCAAGGTATCTCAGCTAGCTCGTTCGATATTTTCTCTATACCTATCGAGTCTAGCACAAAACTGCCACGTTTCCTCCTTTCCCTCGGCTCGTCAGCTTTGGGATAGGTACACTATCTCAAACGAGAAAATCGAACGTATTCCAGCTTATGTTGTCTTTTCCAAGGAAGAAGGAAACTCACGAACGATATAAGTATAACGTCGATTCCTTCGAGAAAGCCTACAGCATACTTTCTTGTCTTCCAACGAAATGGTTTCTTACTCGTTCGATGCAGACGACACTATCGAGACTCCAATCCAAAACGATACTTGGCCGATTACATATTGTAGTTGGCGAAGGGTGAGTTATCGCAAACGCTGGTGAACACAAATTGAGAGGAGAGAAATCGGCCAGAAATTGCAAGCTGCTGCACTTTTGACCTTAGCCGGGAAGTCGTCTTGCCTGAGAAGATATTTATTGTCCTATTATCTTGATTGATGTTCCTCTCTCTTTCTATCTCTCTTTTTCTTTATTTCTTTCTGTCTTTCTCCTCATTTTGGTCGGTTACCGACCAGTATCTTATATAAGTACGTTTAATGGCGCAAGGCCGTTTCGGACCACCACCAAGAGTAGACTAAAGGGGTGGTGGTGGTGGTGGTGTCGGTTCTCCACCCCCGTCGTTGACTAACGTTACGATCGTGTAGAAGTCGGTGCCTGCTTCGGTCACTTCGTGTGTGCCATATCCTGCGTTCTCTTATATCTTCTTACTTTCTAACCACATGGCGCCATTAGTCCGTACCACTACTTCCCGCCTTTCTCACCCCGACGCTATAATAACTCACGGAAATGCCATACTCGGTAATTTACGGTAACGCTTACTTTCTTTACTCACGTGAGCTCACCGAAGGCCTAGCCCATATCGGGAAATTACGAAAGGACCGTTTTTACGTGTTTGTCTGGCTTTCGGATGTCTTACAAAATCCTTAATAATTCTTCCTAATGCTTCAAATGATTATTATTATTTCCATGCATTACACGATTTAAAAAAAAAAAACCATTTTATATTATTATTATTATTATTATTATTATATAATTATATAAAATACACTTAATATTATTATATGTATAGACGATTACTAATCTTTAATATTTAATTGAAAAACAATTACGCATACAACTATTATCTGTTTTAACAAAACAATCGCATTTAAAACCGCATGAACGTTACTCACACGTGTACAACGACATGACTACACCACGGTCCATCCGAAATGTAAATTCATGCTCGTTCTTTCTTTTACACTTGCGACAGAGTTAACCAACCCGTTCTCCTACAAAACTATAGACAGAAGTCTGGTTTTACCACTTTGAGTATTCCTAATTACATTTGCTATGCTAATACAGATGAAGTTCCTGCATCATCGACTGAGGGAAAAGACGAATGGGAGAGAGAGAAATAGAGAGAGAGAGAGAGAGAGAGAGAGAGAGAGAGAGAATATACACACTGACGGTTCGGTATAATGAAACACAAATTGCGCTCTAATGCTTTTCGCCCTGAAGTCGTATGCACGACGAATTTGGTATTACATTTCGAAATGTAAAGACCATTAATCAACGCTAGTAACGAGATTTCCTTGTACGCCGTATTAAACCTTCGCAATGCATCAATGAACGACTTGACTGATCTCTCAAAGTAATCGATCGATACTTAAAAAAATTCTAGACAGTAACAATTCTAGTACTCGTCTAATGAAAACTCGAGCCAGTGTCTATCGTAGAAATATATAATGACAATTCAAATATAACTTATATAAATCTTTCTTATATATGATTAAAGAGAATTATTATAACTTGAGGAACGAACGATCGCGCACGTTTGTCCGGTTCGAAGATCAACAGAGAACTGACGTGTCCTTCAGGTAAGAACGTTTTATACCTAATGCATAAAATCTACCGTATAGAATATTTCCTACCTTTATTTAATAGCTAAGTACGTACAGTTAGTAAGACTATTCTTAACAAATACTTAACAAATTAATCTAAACAATCTAACCAAGTATAAGTACATTGAATGTTAAGCCAACAAAGAAACGATTCTAGCTACCACATCAAAGAAACTTAACTTAATATTATTTTCGCAATTTTTTGTTAAATAAAGTTCAAGAGATACTTAGATGTATCGAAACGAATTTTCAACTTTACACGTTAGCAGAGTTTCTGACGACCCTCTCTCTCTCTCTCTCTCTCTCTTACCTATCTCCCTTTCTTATAGTTTCTCTGTTTCTCTTGGTTCTTCTTCGATGGATGGTTAGAGGAAAGAGAAGTAGCATGCTACAGGACGCTGGTGTGTATTTGCGTGTGTGTCTATGTTGAGCATGATGCAAGTTGCTTCTCCTTCCATAGTGGAAGGAGAAATACTCCGAGCCGTACCGCACTAACCTATGATATATGATTATACCGCATGCTCCCCGTTCGTATCTTATTATGTATCACCATACTAGCATATACGAGAAACCCATACTCCTTACTACCACTATCCCCCTCTATCTTACCCTCTTTTCGTGACTTGGTTCCTCCTAGTAGCATTCGGTTTGGCTCGCATTGCCCAAGATTATAGTACCACTCGTTTGTTTCCTCCCTCTCCTTCTCTCCCTCTCTCTCTCTCTCTTTCTCTCTCTCTCTCTCATGTATATATGTACACATGCGGTTTATCAGGTTGCATTCGGAATGGATATCCAAGCCGACAATGAAAGCACTCACCGATCGTCCGACAAGCAGAAAAGATCTGCGGATATTCAATTTCGATGGGACGAGCTTAAACAGTGCAACTGTGAGAGAGAGATGGAGAGGGATCTAGAGAGAAAAGGAATATAAAGAATTGAACAAATGTGGTCACCCGTTTTACACCCATCTCGTTTTTCACTTATATCTTTCACATTTTTCGGAAACTCGTTTTTGAATGTATCATTTACAGATTTTTTTCTTTCCTCACTGATTTTGTTTAAGAAAAGAATATTTTTACAAAAATATAGGTACATGTAATCATAAGATTGTAAATCTTTCACTGAACTTACTTCTGAAAAATATATGGAAAGGGATTTCTAAAATACAAATAATCTGAAGTTTTAATGTTTGATTCTAATTTTTTTTTTGTTTTTAAATAATACGTACTTCGATATATCTCAGAAAGGACTCTTTTCCGATCTTCAATTTTACTAAATCTTAGTATTCTCTCTTCGATTCTGACTACCTCACTAATTCCTATTACCTACGGTTTTCAGCTTTTATATCCCACTCTTTCCATTTTTCTTTTTTTCTTTGTTATGCTTTCTCACTCACTTTTATTATACAGCATTTGTGATACATGTTTAAACGTTTTAAATATAATAGAGGATGAGTTATGCTTTAGATTGAATACAAGCGAAAGTTTTATGGTTTCCAGATGTATTGATAGTTAAAATCTCGGAAATATTTTTTTACCTATAACCGGTCTGACAAAAAAGATTATTTTAGATCGAGATTCATTACTTTCAAAGGGAATAGAACTACCGACAAAGAAATAGTTTTATCTTAAAAGAACCCAAGTAAAGGAAGGGCTATCCTCTGTGGTTTCTTTTAGTTTGTAGAATACATCTAATCGCAATGGTGACCTAAACAAACAAGAAAGGGGTCGCTTAAGTCGTAAGCTGTAAACACCATAAAGAAAAAATAATATTTCTTTTAAGATAAAATAATCAAGTTTTATAGTTTCGTAAAAATATTCTAGGAATTTATCAAGCTGTCAATATTGTATGCAAACATATTGTTAACAATATAATTGCTACACCATACATATTGTTACACCATACAGTATGCTTATTACGGTTTCTGACTATTGTTACTTACTTTTTCTTTTCGATTTTTATCTCTTAAACTGTAATATTTAAGTATTTGTTATATTATAATAAACATTTCTTTTATTTCAATTCAATAAAATCTTACATATATATTTCTCTGTCCGTCTGAAACCACATCCCCACAAAAACGAGTTTTTGAAAAAAAAACATTCATCATTTTCTGATCGTACTATCGAATAGTTGTATTTTAACGTCATTAACGAACATTCTCATTCAATACAGGTTTTATGTAATAATGTACTTACCATTCGATTCCTATTCGAAGCAGTCAAATCTAAGCAATTATCCATATTAAATATATATTCGTCTCTGACGGTTACACAAGAAAATTGATATCTATTTATTTATTAGTTTAATCTCAGTATCTTAATGGTCCATTTGTTAAGTATCAAAAACCAAGATTTTCGCGAATATTTTTTGTCAGATGTGCTCAATAACATTTAACCAACGTGTCGTAGTATTATTTCATTCGTGAACAATCCGTTATAAACAATGTATTCCACTACTGATATTTATAAACGATTTATTCTAAAATCGAAGAACATTTGAGCTGTCTGACGAGTACGTCTTCATTCGATCACGACTTATGATGAACTATCCGGATTTTATCCCCTTTTGACAAACGGTATCGTTTCTTTTTTAACATTAGTGAGCTTCCCCTCACTCTAACGCATTTTTAAACTTTTTAGTCATATTGAGATTTTATATTGACAATAGGATTCTGGATCGTTTATTTGTTCAAATACCTGATCAGGCCCGGATACCTTTCGGGTTGTTCAGGTAGAAACGTTCCTTTGTACTCTTATTGATGATGCATATACAAATACACACACACATACACATAAACATCATAGATGCATACTATTTTAAAATTGGTTACGATAAATAGTAAGGGAGTAAATCTTACTTATACTTATACTTGCTCCTAGTAACCTAGGGAGCAAAGTATGGCATTCCGAAAAATAAAATAAAATATAAAAAAACTTAAAAACAAATTTAAATATAAAAATAAATAAAATATAAAATTAGATTCTATTAAAAATATAAATTATTGTTTAAGTTTAAAAATTATTTTTTTAAATACAATTTAATTAATTAAATAGGGAGTTTATAAATTATTATTATTGTGGGGAGTGTTGAAAATCGAAGAGGTTGTGTGTGTAAGTCTGTGTGAGTCCAAAAAAAAAGCATTTATGAAATTCAAATCGAGAACAAAATGATTGATTCTTTGACCTTCAATAAACCTTTTGTCACTTTCAAAAATTGTGAGTTTGAACAGATTATAATAAATAATAACAAATACAACTCTCATAATCAAGAAAATAATTAAATTTATACGTAGTAACCTATTTATGTTTGTAATATTTAACTAAACAAATATCTTTAGAACTTGTAAAAATAAATAAAATATAAAATTTATGCGACAACACATGTTATCATTAAAATCATTAATTATATATCATAATATATAATATATATATATAAGCATGAGCAGTAATTTATTAAAACATTTTTAAGGTTAAGAAACTAGTACGCATGCGCTAAAAAATTAAAGCATGCGCACTAATTTGTTACTACATTCAAGCGGGAGGGAATGTGGCACTTTGCCCCCTGAAAACAGAGAACAAAAACGAACTTTCGATTCAGGTGTGAGAAAAAAGAATAAAAGTCAAATGATCCTTAAGGTTTACACTGTATATAATTTAATTGATCAACGAAATGAACAAATTTAAAACAAATTTGTTTGGAGGATTTTTTTAGAAGGATTTTTTTTCAATTCTTTTTATTATTTTTTTTATATTAAAGAAGATGAACATTCGTACGAACACTTTCGTACAATGTTATTTATTCTACGTAGAAGCAATGTTTCGTCATAAAATTTTATGATTTATTCACGTCCTAGATGTCATTTGACGAATATGTCGTCGAGTTTCTTGCAATAAGAAAACATGGTTTACTATCTCAGTCAGACCTTTTTATCTTCAACCTTTTGGCCCTTTCATCAGATGGGTGGATATTGTATAAGGATACTTACTTCGTTCGAAGGAAGTGTACCAGAGAATGCTCGTAAAATAAGGATACTTGCTAGTCTATCAATTATTAATCAATTGTCACGTAAAAGTAACCAAATACCTAAACCCTTCGTAGAAAAAAAGATGTATAGGGCACAAGGGATAAAACGAATGTTTGTTTGTCCATGTATTCTAGTCCTTTTGTTTTATTTTGCTTGTTCATTTTTGGAACCGGTGCCATTACGGGTGTCCTTTAAATACGACATGCAAGAGGTCACCGACAAATATTCACCCTAAATTTCCAAAGTAACTTTTTTTCTTTTAAATAATGAAAAGCCAATCTTAATAAATCGTTTCTTGCTTGAATGTGCCAATGGTGTATGTCCTTGAACAATTTTTGGTTTTATCAAATTCCAAGAGCGCGAATAGGACGACATGGTAACGAATATTGGCGGTAGCATTAAAATTTATTTGAATCTACGCCAATTTTCTTGTCCGATCTCAACACGATCCTAAGATCAACGTGATTCGTTTTATGAGAGTCATTTTTAAGATACGAAATCTAAGATATCAATGAAATAGAAAGGTAATAAAAGAGAGAGAGAGAGAGAGAGAGAGCGAAACAGACAGAGACAGAGAGTATTGTCATTTACTTTTATACTCAATTGAAAGATAAGAAAAGTAATGATCTTGTTGAAAAGTTAAAATTTCTGAAAACGTTTAGAACATTTAAGCCGAGAAGTTTTTCCAAAGTAAATAGTACCGGGCAGTCGTAAGAGCGGATTTCAAGAAGCAAGGAAGAAAAGGAAAAAGAAAGAGACGATAGAAAGGAAAGTACATATATATGTGTGAAAAAGAAAAGGAAGAAAAAAGACGAATGCACAAGGACGAAGAGACGAGTAGCTCGTGTTCAAAGATAAGATCTTTTCTCGAGTGAATTTCACGCGTTCACCCCACGGTGGGCCACGTAAAACGCAGTTTACTCGTCGACGAGCCGTACTCTAAGCATTCCTGACAAAAAGCACGTACGCGGGCGAACATAAGAGAGAGAAAGAGAGAGAGAGAGAGAGAGAGAGAGAGAAACATGGATAGGAGCTAAGGTTAAGCGAGAAAGCTGCCTTCAAGCTTTCGCCACGAGCTTTTGCTACGAGCTTACCCTAGGAGCTTCTTTGCTGTAAACCATCCCCACCATGGAATGTGCTTCAACCCTTCAAGTGGCTCCTCGTGAAACATTCTAAACGCGTGGCTCGACCTACTCCTCTTTTGTCCTCTCGTAAATGTTCCCCCCGAGTTCTCCTTTCCATCATGATTCTTGGCTCTAATGAACGAGCATTATCCGCCCATCGTTTAATTCTTTTTTTCCTCGGACATTTATCAAATATCTCATTGATGTTGTTACACGATTTATTTATTTTACTATATATATTTACATTCGTTTTGATCAAAGCATATCACAAATATCATTTTTCTTATATCATAAATACACAAATATTCTACATGGGAAGGTAATGCATAATCGACTTCTGATAAAATCGAAAAAATACAAATCATATATGCGAGCGAATACGTAGAAACAGAGAATTTATTTCTATACTGTTTGTTTTCCCACATTCTATCAAGAAGTTCTTCGAGGGTAAATGTTTGCAAATTCCTCGGACGTAAGGTTGGTCCCCGCACAAATGGAATACCCGATGTACATATTTAAACACCGATCGAATGTCGACTACCTACTAAATCTTTCATTTTCTCGTAGAGCTCGGAATTCGGACTTTAAGTTCTACTTGAATCTAAATTTGGTGAGACTGCGCGAGTCGGTCGTTATTGAGTTTGCCTCGCGAATTGGAAATAATTGAAAAGAAAATCGACAGAAATATATGGTGGAAAAAGAGAAAGGCGGTTTGCCAAAGTATATTTCCACTGAGATATAATAAAGTTTTTATTTTTTTTTTTTTAATTTTTTTTTCTTCCCGGAAAGATAAGAAAGAAACGAGTTAGCCGATCTTTTACTTTTTCTTCATCGATGTATCTATATATATATATATATTATTTTACGTAAGATGATAAAAAAAAAAAGGAGGAAAGCAGACAGGAACAATTTATCACTGTAATGTAGTGAAACATAGAATTGGAAACGAGTGAGAAGAGAAGAAAGTGAGGAAAAAAAAGAAAGAAAAAAAAAAAGAAGGTAAGAAAATATAGACGAGGGAACGATTATACGCTCGATAAAAGCGATACGAAGTAGTACAATGAAAAGTACCGATCTTGAGACGATATTAACGCCTCGATAACGCAATAACCATCTTTAATCCTTACCCCCAAGGTGACTTTCCAAAGGAAAACTTTTCTATCCATGGATATTGCATCTGGCTCATTCTCTTACTTAGGTAACAATTCCTAAGAACTTGCTTTATCGTAACTATCGATTTGTTTTAATTTAACGTTTTAACGTTTTAATGAATCTGATATTGTTACTTGTAATTAACCCATCGTTTATCTATTTTTGCATATCGTTCTATTTACCATTTTCAATCAAATTCCATTACATATACATCATAATTATCTTAACTTCGTGTTTCTTTTCATAGAATTTCTACGAGGATAATGCTTTTAACATTATCTTTATTAATTTATAACTTATTTAGAAAAAAAAAGAGGAAAGAAAAAACAAAACAAAACAAACAAAAGAAAAGATACAAGCTAATAAGAAAGCTTTTTACTAAAGAAGTTCATAAAGCGTAGTATGAAACTAACAAGTTGAAAGTAATTTCTGTAGAATGTGATTAAATAAGATAGTCTTCTCTACGAGGGGAGTACGTAATAATAGTATAAATTCGTTCGATATCGCGATATTAGCATGCGAATGAGATTCAGGAAACGTGCTCGACGTCGGCTCACGAACTTTGTTTCTCTTCTTCCTCTCTTTTCCTCTCTTTCTCCTTCTATCTTAGAAGCTTTAAGAGTAGTAGCTAGCTGAAGGTAAGGCTTTAGAGGATTCTCGTGTATTTTAACGATTTTCACGTGCCGAAAGAAAAGGAGAGTGGAATGAGAAGGAAAGATGCCGTCAGTAGATAGCTTCCTTTGTTTCTTTCGTTCGGTAGAAGCTTCCTTCTTTCTTCAAACGAAGAAGAACGAAGAAAAAGAAGAAGAAGAAGAGGAAGAAGGTACGTACGAACGAAAGGAACGAAAGTACGAAGGAAAAGTAGAAAGAGCTTGAAAACGACAGTCGTCGTAGGAAGCTTTGACTGGCATCTCCGTCGGCAGTAGATAGTACTAGGTAGAAGTTGAAAAAAGGTGGCGAATGCAGTGAAGCAACTGAGAAGTCAGAAGAACGAATTCTTCCCGTCGATATTTAAATTCCACACCAAGAAGAAAGCGACAGGTCATGGACGTGAGCCTCGTAGACTTTGATCCTTTTGGTAATTACATTCTTTTCGTTTGAAAGTGGCAAGACGACAGTAGGGCCAGGTGGCTTGACCACGCCTCTTTCACCTAAATTCCTCTCTCTATTTTTTCCGTTTTTTTTTTTTTTTTTTTTTATATCAGGATACATTTCCGACATTTATCATATATGATCTCATAAATTTCAAATTCATCAGTGCATTTAAATTATCAATAATTCCAATAATATTATATCAAAATCTATCGAGATTTTAATGACTTTGACTACGTTGATTAAAATTATATATATATATATATTAAAATATATATATTTAATATAAAGATTTAATTTTTTTGAATTGTAACGACAGTAATATTTTTAATCACTTTGAATGCAAAATATGAGGGAAAGGGAGACATTATTTTCGAGATGTTGATACAACGACGAAGTAGAAAAAAATTTACCTCGCGAAGTTCTAGCATTACAATTCGAGATGGTTGAAATAAGAAGCAAGAAGACAACGAGAATCGCTAAGTGGAGTAGAGGGTCGGGAAGTAGAGAATTAAATATACTGTGCGCTACGTTGAAGGTTGGAAAAGGACGGAGGGCTCTTGTAAAAGAGTCCGGTAGGCAAGAGGTCTGGCGTGTCCCTAGAGGGCTGCTTTGACATCCTAGCAGTAAGTACCTGCCGCACGTTTGTCTCTTTCTACCCGCGTTCTTTGCCTCTCTCTTTCTCTCCCGCTACTCGTATAAAGCAGTGCGCAACGCTTGTGTAAGTGTAGAGACGGCACACGAACGAGTATCACTATTCTACTCGTCGCACCTATGAGCGTTGAGATCTCCCGAGCGACGAGAAAATCTTTGGCCTATTTACGCGCAAACTCGTAAACGATTCCAATTATCCGATAATCCTTCCAGGACCCTTCTGCAATACATTTGACCTGCTTTTTGAATTAAAGAAGAGAAAAGCCGCAAGAAAACTTAACGTTAAACGATACTATTGCGTATATTTCGATCAAAAGAGATTTACATCATTTAGAAATTGTTCGAATTGCTTTTTTTTTTTTTATTTCACAAAGAATAATGAATGTTCTTTTTTTTCCACACAATATTATTGAAATGAACTAGTTTAAAGTAATAACGGGAAAATTCTTGAACTAACACACTATTATTACATGATACCTTTGACGTTCCTGTTTTCACGCATTGCATACTGAAAGTTTTATGAAAAAAGCTTGAAATGCAAATATCAGAAAGACGGACAAGGTAAGGTGATACGCGCTAGGATGCGGTGGTGATGTGATAGAGAAAAGAGGAAGAAAAAAGTTAAGGAAAAATGAAAGAAAAATAGGAAAGAGGGAAAGAAGAAAGTATGTAGCAAACGGCTCAGAGTCTCTAAGGTTCCTCCGCGGATTGCAAGAGTGCGAGATTGACGTGAATATCCGGTCTCTGCTCAATAAAACACGCAAAACAAAAAGCCATCGTAAAACATCGGTTTAAACTTTCATGCGAGTCTATCCAGATGCTTCCCTCGCTTTTCCTTCTTCCCAACCTCCTCCTCCTCCTCCTCCTCCTCTCTTTTTCTTCCAATACAAGGCGACCCCTCTCTGTGTTTTCTCGATCCCTTCCGCTTCTTACCTTTCTCCTACTACCTTCCTACCGCCTTACTATGGAAATTTCTTCTACGAAAGAATAACCGAGTATAACTTGTACGTGATGAGCTCCACCATTTTCTATTCTTTTCGCATAAATAGTACGCAGCGTATACGAAAAAAAGGAACATTAAAAGCGAATAAAATATACCAGGGATATATCGAGAATGGACAGGTGAAATGTTGTTATAAAAATTCTATTGAATATCGTATTTTTCCATTCCGAATTTGTATCATGGTTTATGTTTTTTTACGTCGGCCGATATCGCGTTACGAGTGTAATTTGCTTCGTTTGGATGAAACGTTGGATATATTAATCGCTTTAGCCGAATACGTTTGGGTCAAAAGTGATATTTGACGATTTTTGTGAGGAAGGAAGAGAATGTGAGAATGAAAGAGAGGAAAAGAAAGAGAGATAGAGAATAATGACATACATATATATTTGATAACAGGGAAACGCAAATTTGGCTAGTAGTATTTTTAGTAATTTATTTTCAGTTTCAATGAATACCTATCAGAAGCAAGTCTAAATCAACGGATTGCTCCTCACCCAGACATTTGTTCCGACACGATTTCTCTCAAGCGATCAATCAAGATCAAATATCCTCTAAATAACGTTCGATAACACCCCCTTGAGATTTATCTTTCTCGTGCTTTTTATTCCCCGTGACGGACATCGATAAAATTGCGAGCATTCAGAGCTTTCAATAAACGTACTCTAGAGAGGCTATCGAAAGTTTGGACAAATTTCCCCGAAATTTTTTGGGCCAATTCCTAGGACAGCGACAGTTGAATATCACGAGTAGTAGTACCTCCTGTCTTTTTCGAAATGACAGAAAAACTCCTTTGTAGCTTTAACAAGAAAAGAGTCTTTGTTCTCGAAACAAGAGAAAAGGACTATCTCCGATCCCATGGGACGTTTTCTAACTAGAGGAGGCAAATGAAGAAGATAACGTCCCCAACGAAGGAGCGCAGCTTCCTTTGGACTTAACCTCCGACAAAGAAGGTGGCTGCTGCCACTACTATAAGACTTCTTTATCTGGAAAATTAAATGATAAAAACATAGCGTAGCTTCCATATCACCTCGATTCCACCATTGCCGCCTTTTCTCTTCCTCTGTTTTACTATCTTCTTTCTCTCTTTCTCTCTCTCTCTCTCTCTCTCTCTCTCTCTTCCTCTTTCGGCTTTTACTTGTTCTCGTCTTTCCATTCTATCCATCTTATTCGCGCGTAGCAAAGTAAGCTCCGATCTCTTTTCTTGCCCTATTTTAATAAGAAATCTAACAAGAAGGCAAGAGAAAGTTGACTTTCTTTTCCCCTTTTATCCTCTCCTCTCCTCTTTTCTCCTACAAAGTTTATCCGTATTCAGTTGGTTATACACTATGTCTTAATATCATCTCATCATGAAATTGCATTATTAGTTTTATAATATCCCCGCCGTTGTCTCTTCGTGCAACAACTACTGCAATACGAGGAAGGTGGAAAACATTTCTGGATAGAATACATCTCGAAGACTATTTTTTTTTTTTTTTTTTTTAATCACAAGATACAACTTGACACTAATATCTTTCTTTCTTTCTTTTTCAAATGCGTAACGATGCTAACGAAAGCTATTAATATAAGAATAAAAAAAAAAATAACATGTATAATTCAATAGACTCTCGAGTTTAAGTCGAACCTATTTACCGACATTTATTTCATTTATCGTACGTAGAGTAAAATAAAAAAAAAAAGAATAAAAAAAGCTACGTCGTTCTTGACAAAGCTAGTATGAATTCATTCGCGTCGAGTTATAAGACCAATTTAATTTCTTACTCACGATTCAGCTCGACTAAGCTGCCGTTACGATAATTCAATCGTTATTACGTTCCACGAACGGTAACTACTCGGAAGAAGCTCGGATTAAAAGCCGTTGACACGGGGAATCCTGTGAACTAGTATAGGTCATTAATTTATACAGCTTACTTCTACGGGCATTTCGAAAAGCTTATGATCGCTTTCGCATACATACGCTGTGCTTCTCCTTTTACATGGAAGGTCTCTTTCTTTCCAACATTCTGTTACTCTTTATTTCTTTCTTTTTCTTTAACCCCTCTCCTCTCCTTTCCTCTTTTTTTCTATTTTTTTTTCCTCTTTTCAATAATGAAACGAACGTACGCAAAGGAAAGTTTACCCCTTTTGAAATTCTACGTGTCTATACATCGGACGTAATAAAACGACGGCAGAAGTGAAAAAAAAGGGGACGATCTAGAAACGGGTTATCCCGAGTTTTGGTTTACCAGAAGAGAAAGAGGAAGAAACAGGGAAAAAAAAGAAAGAAAGGAAGAAAGAAAGAAAGAAAGAAGAAAGAAAGAGAATCAGGCCGACTCAACGTCCGATGATACGCTGATCATTTCTACTGTAGCGATTCATTTGACCCATTCCTTTTCATTTTTAATACAGACGATTCGTTTCATTCGACGAGTTCTAACAGTCTATCTGCGTATTCCTATCAGCGAGCTCATCGAACTTTCATCGAACCTCAAAATATGTTTAGAAACATGTTCATATAACAGAACAGCGTTTTTGGTTTGGTTTTATCTAAGAGAAATGTCGGCTTTGCTGCTTTTATTCTCATTAAGTCCGCGAACATAACGAGGATGTTACCGGGTGAACGAGGCTTCTGGAAATTCTTTGAAAAAACTTTTTACCTCGGGGCTATGTTCTTCTGACGTTAATCACGGCGAAAAATAAAGGAAGGAAATAACGTAGAGGGAGAAAGAGAGAGAGAGAGAGAGAGGAAAAAAAGAGATGGGGGAGAAATACATTACACGCGTCGATACAACGGGTGATTGTTGTACATTTGAGTTAGAGGTGGTGCCCGTAGGTACAAATTCCATCTCTTAATGAGAATATTTCTCGAAACAACAAAGCTGTATAACTCCCATGAAATTGGATGGCTCGAATCGTAACCATGACAAATCCGCGTGGATGGAGATGGAACGACTATTCACGAGTTATTTCATTTTCTCGAAGACCTTTGTGCGTAAAGCCAATTGCAATCCGATCAAAAAGATTTTCTCAATGACACACCGAATATGCTGTTTATCATTAACGGATGGAACGTGTTTTGTATGTCTATCGACGACGTGTCTATTTGCTCGTAACGCCAGATCCCGCCGTTGGAGCTTTCGCCCGGCGAATCTAACGAAACGTCAATTATGCACATACGCGAATACCCGACAATTTCGTTCGTATGCTCTCTACGCTGAAATAATTGGAACGCGCATCCCTGTCGCGTATGCATAATTGAGCTATTACAAACTATGTAAATAATATCTTTATTTATGGCTGTTGAAATGCAACAATAATATAATGGCAAAATATACTTGTGTACGTCCGTACTCCTTAAATGTTCAAAGCTTCAAAAACATCGACTTGGAAGATACTATTTTTTTACTTTATGCAAATCACATTTTTAGGATTGCTTAAGTCGATAAAACAGAAAATATTCATAGCGTGGAGCTAGCGAAAGACATGACATTGCAAAGAGCGAGAATATCATTTGAAATGAGAACAAGGGGGGAAAAAAAATCGAAGTAGCTAGGAACACGTGCGAGACCCACGGACTCTCATGTCTGCTAAAAACGTACTTTCGAGAAAGCTCATTCGCGTTACTCGCGAACAGCATGCTCACGCAAGCTTTCAGCTGGCACAGCGTGTCGGCACGAAAGCGCGTTTTTCCAAGCGCTTACCGATTGGTCCACCTTGGAGGCTGCGCGGCCGGGCCAGTTTGATATTGGCCGGCGTGGTAGAAGACAAGCGATGCTCTGTGCTTTGCCATTGGCGGGGGGCGGAGCCAGTCAAAGCTTTCGCGAAAGCTATCTGTCTCTCTCTCTCTCTCTCTCTCTATTTGTCTCTCTCTTTCTTTCTCTTTATTTCTTTCCTCTTTCGCTTGCTCAACACTCCCTATACATGTACAAGTTTTTCTACAATCAAGGCTACTCCGAGGCTCTCGCATAATTTGGGTCACAACGGCATTACGCGAAATCTTTTTTTTTTTCGAATGAGAACGAACCCTATATCCCACCTGACTCCTAAATATCTTAACTTACTGCTCCTCTATTCGAATTTTTTCGACCAATCCTGAAATTTTCCTTCAGTGCGAACATCGAATGTACAAGAAAAACATGGAAAAAGGAAAAGAAAACAAAAAAGAAATGGAATGGCTAGAAAAAAGGCTAGTGATTATTGAAAGGACTTCCTTGCTGTTAGCAAAGATTGCTTTTTTTTTTTCTTTCGTTGGTCCCTCTATTTACGAGCCTTGTCAGAAATCTGGCCTGGTTTCTGCTGACGTAATAAAAGTTTTCGTTCTCGATATCTATCGAGAATTGCGTGGTGCTATATGGTACTGAAACACGCCAGAAATAGGGGTAAATTTTGTCCTTGAAGAAACCCTGGAGAAGTGCGTGAGTGGAGAAGGGTTACTGAGCTACTCGATTCCAGAGAGTTCACACAATATAGGACTCGTCGCGCGCGCGTTCGTGGTTTTTAATAAATATATTAGCAGCCTTGTAATCCTCGGAGACCCTTTTCTTCGCTTTCCTTGTTCTTGTTCTTGTCTTTCTTTCTCTCTCTCTCTCCCTCACTCTCTCTTTCTGTCTATCTATCTTTTTCATTCTTTCTCACACTCTTGCGTGTTCTTCTTTTATTCCCGAAGGGCAGATTTCAACTACCGACAACTCAAAGTATGTTTAAGATAATCAAGCGTGTCAATAATGTAAAGAACTCAAATGGGGATTACCAAACGAGGGAAAAAGTCTGGTAATCTCAACAGTATTTTCCATGTTTTCTATCTCAATCTTACCTATTAAAATACGTACATGCGTAGGAACATACTTTCTTCCTTATTTTCTCTTTTAAGAAGATATATTTCTTTGCCCTCTTTTCCCTTAGTCTTAAACCCATTAATTTTAATATACCAGCAGATTCGTGTTCTCAGATACAAACCTCTCTCCAAGTGAACGATATTTTATTCAAAAAATCGTCTAACTTTCCAAATGAAATTTCTTTCCAAGTAATTTTTAAGATAATGTTGACTATGTAATTCGATAGGACACAGTATATAGGTGGACAATGAAAAAGTATAACAAGAATACGAATTTGATATCATCGCTCTTAAGTTCTTACTTTAAAATGATTTGGAAGGTATCCACTATGTCAGTGAAAAAGAAGAAAATAGTCCTTAATAAAGTTAGTAAGAGTCTTTTAGCGGTACACAAGTCGTATAATGGAAGGGCATATAATGCAAAAGACGATTCGAAAACTCATAAGGAGTTGGAGAGTAACGTTTGGAGTCGAACTTCTAGCGCTAGTTGGTACTACGCTTTCAAGAGCGATTTTAGTTGAATCGAGTCACGTTAACGATATCCATAGAGAAGGTGTACGATTTCATACATCCTTAAGTAGAAGACCAAGTTGGTAGGGTACCTACAAAGGGGTAAGAGGTTAGAGGCATAAGTGGAAGAAGGTAGAGGGGGGAGGGGACCGTACGATCGAGCCAGAAACTCGCCTAACATTCGAGCTATTTCACCGTTGATACTCGACATCTTGCGTAACTTCGCGAGACGCCATTTTGCCAAATTCACTTCTCGAGTATTCTCGAGTTTTACGAGAATGAACGCAATATCATTTCCTGCAAAGAGCCCAAGGGCAACGGCCGGAGATGCGACTACTTTTCATGACGGAAATTCAACGCGGCGTTGCTCGCGAACGTCCGAGTGGCATGTACGTCTTAATGTCTCTTCTCCTTCTACGAATGTTCCTCTCTTATTCGTTGAACCAACCTCGAATTACGATCTCCTTGCTTTTCTACCTGCATTTTTTCCCCATTAGCAGATCAAAAATAAAACCCGTTTATCTTATTACCTCGGAAAAAAAAAAAAACAACTTCTTCGAAAGCATTATGATCCGTATTTTCAAATTGTCGATGTAAAAATAGACATAAGTGAAGAATTTCCTTGAAATTTTCAATCTAAAATGATATAAGAAAAATATTGAAATGACCTAATTTTATTGTTTAATAGTATACAAGATATAAAAAGACATTTATGGTTTGAGTAACATCAATGCGAGGATAAAAAAAGTCGTTCTAAGAAAAATGTGTGAACACTTTAAGAATAGAACAAAATAAACCAAAAAATTGGTCATTTTTGTTCAATAAGAAAACTACTATTAAATATTTTTATATTCTGGCTAGTTTTCTTCTTACTTTAATCAACATTTAAACTTATTATTAGAAAATATGATATTATGAAAAAGACTCTACAGGACTTGTAATTTTCTTGACTTGTTAAGAAGGTAAAAGAGAGTAAGCTCTGTAAAATGGCGACCCATTATTATTTTATGCATCGACCGCAAAAAGGGAGAGAAAAAGAGAAAGAGAGAAAGAGAGGGAGATAGAGAACAGGAACACGCGCGGAATCTCGTGCGTTGAGCCAGCAAGAAGTATAATTTTCTCGTTTAAAGGCTGCTTTATCGGTAATGTTTTAATCGTCGTTGGTACACGATATCGCAGCAGAGACTATGTTTTTAAACTAACCCCGTGCATGTACGCACAGCGTTACGTTGCCTAATGTATGCTCGTAAATGGAAAATAGATGTCGTTTCTCGTTTGCGGACGTAGATAAATATTCACTCTATGAAAGATGCATTTCATATTCTCATTATAAGACGTCTTGGAAGCTTAAGTATTCTTCGTCATTTCTAAGATCGTATTATTTGACAATAAAACTAAAAATGTTGTGCTAAATCATGAAGAAAGTTTCTTAACAAGTTAAAAAAAAAAAAAAAGAAAAAAAGCGTTTTGTGAAAATTTAACGTGAAAATTGAATTAACTCATCGACATTTGATATTCTGAGGTTTGAGACATATAAAGGATCGTGTATGTGTGCGCCGTTGATTAAGTCACGAGGGTTAGCAAGTACGACAGAATGAATAATGCTCACGTTGTTGGTGAACTAGCTTATGTTAGTCAAATATATGGCCGGTATCGACCACATCTACTGTACGCAACGTCCGGTATAACGAAACAACTGATCCGTACCTACTCTGCTCATTATCTTTGATCGCGACTGTAATACCACGCGAGTCTATAAATTCTATCTCTCCCTCTATCTTTCTCTCTCTCTCTCTCTTACTCTTCTAGTTGTCCTGCAAGAAAATCGTCGATAAATCTTCTTTTCGATTGGAGTTACATTTTATTAAAACTTAAAAATAAATTATATGAACAAATGATTTGATGTATTTCTTTAAAAAAAAAAAAAAAAATCGTAGTAACAAAGTTCTTTGTCTTGATGAATTTTAGAAAATCCATGAAGTAATTTTAGAACAGATTCCTATAAAGGTATTCAATTTTATTCCATTTATATGCGATAATACTCTTATTTTGTTGGTTGCTCTTTCGAGTAAAGCACTTAACCCAATTAGAACATCGTAGTCTTACGTTCATCTACCAACTAATATACCGAGCATTTCTCCTAGAATCCTATTAAGTATGTGTAAGTTGTACGCATGTACACACCTGCGAAACAGGACAAAACTATAAGGCTGAATTGAGTATGAGTACATGTATATATAAATAAATATATATACATATATATACTTGTGTTAATTTAATTAATTTTAGAAGGTGCACGAACGTGGCACAATTACCGAAATTAAATTATAATAATTATCATGTCCCTGTTGGGATTATAGTCATACTTTTTTGCGAGAACACCTTTGGAGCATCAACTCTCAAAAATAGTTAACGTGTAATTATAATCGCGATCATATCTATAAAGTATAGTCAATCATTTCTCCATCTAACAGACAAGTGTCGATATCATCATTTGTCGATATCAAAAAAGTCAATTCAATCGCGCATTGAGTTTATTGGATTTATTTTAAACTGATCGTCCCTAATTCCGAAGTGAACATTGTAAAAGAAGTACAATGTCTGAAAACGTAGTGAAATTTATTCATGCGTGTATATGATATAAAATAAAAGCAAAAATAAAAAAAAAAAAAGATACGAAACGAACAAGAAAAAAAGAGAAAGAATAAAAAAAGTAGAAGACGTAGAAAAAGAATAAGTATAAGAATAAGAAGAAGAAGAAGAGTGGTAGCAAATGACTGAGCGAGTTTTATGTTTTATGCGTACTGTTATGTCGCGAGATTAACATACTACACGAGTATACAACCCTCTGGCGAGTCGAAGGAGCCACAGACTCCGGCTATCTTTTCCTTTCAGCTTCGTATGCGTAGACGCGCGAGCGCAAAGCTGACGGAGTTTAAAGGAGTTGAGGGGGGAGTTGGGATAGGAGGATAAGGGTGAGGAGAGGACTGCTGTTTCGCTTTACCGTCGGTCTTCGCCATGTTTTTCGTCGGTACAAAATTATTTTCACAATTTCCCGAGTAACCCGTACTACCGGTATTACTACTACTACTACTACTACTACTACTACTACTACTACTACTACTACATTTACTACTACCAACCATTACTTTTCTCTCCACAGTATCCGCTAGTATCTACCTATGTATGGCACACGAATAGCCTGCTGGATGCCGCGAGATTCGGGATGTTGTTGTGGAGGAAAATGAAGAAGTTACGAAGCGAGTTCTTCTTCTCTCCGCATATATGCACTTCGAACTATATGAAAATTTTCCGAGCGTACAAAAGAATGGCTACGTTTGACGTATCCTACGAGGAAGAAGAGTTCTCTCTCACTCTCTTTCTCTCTTTCTCTCTATCTTTTTCTTTCTCTTCTTTCACTGTCGTATTTGCGTATTATATGAAAAGAAAAACTAAAAGCTAAACTTTTACTTACGAGATACTTTCCTGTACAACCATTTAATAAACGAATTATGTTTGAAAAAAAAAATAAATAAAACAAGATAGAGCATCTCTCGATTTATTCGTTTGCATTCGTCGAAAACAAAGGAATGATTATACGCTTAATTGGTATTATGTTAATTAGGAATAAAGACGTTTAATTATCCACGTGTCCTTTTCTTACAAAAAAAAAAGGAAGAAAATAAAATCCGTATTTACGTTAATAACAAAGACGTATCTTCGTACTTTTGAATTAATTTTTTTTTTTTTTCAATAAAAAAGAAAAAGAAAGAACAGAGATCACATTGCATGCTCGAGGCACAATGCGATAAAATGCTAAAACAATCGATGGGAAAGAAACAAAATGGACGATTTTATGTTCGATTTCAAGCTCGAGTAGAACATTTACAAGAAGTTATTACCGGTCACTCCTTCAATTTGTAACGAGATGGAGGGATGCGTATCGGCGTAGAGATTCGAGTGAAAAATTTCCTCTAATTCGAGTCGATGGGAAATGGACATCCGGCCGGAATGTACGTATGTACGTTGAAGTAGAGGAAAAGCAACATTGAAAGAGAAAAAGAGAGAGGGAGGAGTCGGGTAAATCGTATCGTATCGTATCGTTTCGTATTGTATCGTATCGTATCGTATCGTATCGTATCGTATCGTATCGTAACAGTGTAACGGTGGATGTCGCGCGCGTCCGCTTTTATTGTTCCACGGAAAAGGAAAACGAGGGGGTGGATGAGGAGGAGAAAGAGGAAGAGGAAGAGGAAGTGAAAGAGGAGGAGGAGTAGAAGAGAGCAGCAGAGGCCGCGATGGAGGCAATCCGCGACCGGAAATTTAAAAAGTTGCGCAAATACGCGGCTCGCTGTGGCGATGGTGGTAGTGATGCCGGCTGGGATTGAAAAGAAGGGGAAGCTGGTGTCGAGGGGTTAAGGGAGCTTTAGAAGGCGGTCGAGGGTTTGCGGTGGAAAGTAGCTCGCTTCGGTAGGTTGCTGGGTCGTCTCGGGGGGTGAAAGTATATTTGGAAGGCTACGTAGACGAAATTACGTAGCTTCGAGCAATTCGGATACGAATGACTCGTCGATGATCAAAGCTAAGTCTCAGCCCCTACGGACCGATATTATTTATGTGTAGGTATATGTACAGATAAATGTATACATTTATGCATGTATAATATATATGTATATATAGCATACTGGCCAAATACTAAAATGTGAGCAAAACTAAATTATGTACTTTCAACTTTCTTTCGTGTTATCATCTTCGATTTTTTACTTTTACGTACTCGTTTACGAGGGATTGGTTTGGTAGTAGAGATACTCGGCACCTGATCGTTGCTAACCTCGCGAATTTGCTTCTCTTTTGTACACTCTCTCTCTCTCTCTCTCTCTCATTTTGTTTCAATCTTTCTCTCTGACGTCATTTTACATACGTGAAATTCAATATTTCTGTTAGACGATTTGAAAATCATTTCGTGAAAAATTCCAACAGTGTAATATGATATATTTAAAACGTATACATGCATACGTGTATTTCGTAATTCAATAACCGAATGCTTGATTGTTTCTCTCCGTCTGCTTCATATTCGCGCCTTTTTTTTATTACAATAAAAAAAAAAAAATAAAAAAAAAAATAAATTGATATAATAAATGTTGAAATAAATTACATGAAAAATAACAGTACATTTTTTGACTTTAGTTCTCTCAGTTACGATTATAGAGAATAAAAAGCAAAATTCTTTTGTGAGAGAGTAAAAAGATGAAATTATCTAAACTGATTATCCGATCCTTATTGTATACCATACTCCTTAAAAACTTGAATTCCCTTATTGAATGTTTTTTTCAGATATAAATGTACATGAAGAAAGTACGCAGGTGCCGCTCTCTTCACGAAAATAAAAACGTTATGCATATAATCTTCAAATACGAAGCACATGTGGTTAATGCATGGTTACTTTTATTCTAGAAATTCGATTCGATAAGACAGTAAAAAAACTACTGTATATAAAATAGTATTTGTTTCGCGTCCTACTTTATTTTGCTATCAAACAATTTATTACCGACAGTTGCAAGTTTTCACTGTACAACAATATTACATCGGATAAGTTATACCTTACATGAATTATTAATTAATAATACGAAGTCAACATTAAATTTAATATTTCATCTTTTGTGATTATTGCAGGAATGACTTAAAATATAATATAATGTTAAGATCATAAGCGGTATGATCTTAAGAAGTTTATTGCTCACGAATTATACCAGATAGTGATGAACCTTTTATTGCGGGTTGGCCATAAAGATACTGAGGGTTAATTTTCCTTGAAAAGGGGTAAAGAATGAATTATATTTACTTAATTGACAATATTTCAAGAGAATCCTTCTGAAGTCACGGTCAATGGTTTTCACTGTATCTTTATGCCCATTACATTCTGTTAAAAGTATTTCTGACCATTTGGAAAACTATTCTTTTCCCAAGATACGTAGTGTCTTTTGAAAATTTTGTGAATTTGAATTAAATTAGAAAAAAAAAAATTCATATATATCGACTCTCCAATTTTCACACCCAAATCTCATCACTCGTCAAGTCATCCACAATTCTTTAGGTCATTTCCTGGTAAAGGCTTAACTGCTTGATCAAAAACTGACCACACCTTTTATTACGCCACAGGATGTAACAGTTAAACATATAAATTTTACGATCAACTTTGAACGTTCCCCACTTAATATTTTTCATAATTTTTCGTGCACCTCTATAAACCTATTTTTCAGGGCCATAATTCTTTAAGGTCTTAACAGTATTCGATTATTTCAACAATTTTGCAAATTCAATTTTACTAATCAATAATAAACGATAATATTGTCAATGGATATCTATCTCAAAAAAGAATATAAATGTATTTGTAATTTAATATTGTATCGATGAATTTTGACGAGTAAAAGATACAATATAGATGTGGAGAAAAAAGAACTCACACACATATTTATCGGGTCGATGGATCGAAATATAATATTTTTATAAAAAAAAAAAAAAAAAAATAAGGGAAAAAAACGATAGAAAAGAGAAAAAACGTAGAAACGGCTCGAAATGATTTGGCGAAGACAGAGAAGCCATATCGTATATCATCGTCCAATTCATGTCACGCCGTTGGCCGATATTCCATTTTCGTTTCGTTTTCTTCGTATTTTGCACTATTGAATAACAATTCATTTCTCCATCGTCGTAACTCGCGCGGCTAAAACAATAAGAGTACGGCCGCGATACCGGGGTAGAGATTTATTGGCAATAATTTCACCCATGCGTGCATCCGCGAACGACTCGGATACAGGAATGAAGGCATTGCAGAACTAAAATTACACTACGCCGTCCTAGGGAACTTTACTGCGTACATTAAAGTCGTGCTTAAAGTTTGGCTAATTAAAAATGAAATTGCTTCGTGCAAACTACGCCTCACCAGAGTCGTTTCGCAAAGTAATAGTTTTTGCGAAAATACGAGCACCCTTTCAAGGGATTGGGGGCTACTACGTTGAAAGAGGGTTAGAGAAAAGGAGAAACAGAACGGGAAAGAAAGAATGATAGAGAAAAAGTATAAAGAAAGAAAAGAAAAGTACATGACTCGTAACGACAACTGTTGATCACGAAGGTTAGACGAAAGAAAAGATATAGACATGAAACTAAATTAACAAGAATTAATGAACGTAATAATAAGCAATTACTGTTTCCTCCAACTATTAACGTTATATACAAAAAGCGACAACAGTGATGATGTTCCTACGTTTGTCGTTTTTATCGGACTCTAGTAAATATATCCACGCTTATTTTAAATAATTTATAATATTTAATATCATTCCTCTGCTAATATTAATGCGAACGTTAATCCGTATATTCTCATTAATATCAAGTAATTCAGACACGGAGGAAAACGAATTTTCAGCAAAAGGATCTCTCCGTTGCTATCCACGAAAGAGAGAAAATAAAACATTTTTATCCCTCTCTTACTCACTTGCACACACACACACATATAAACACATACATGGACATCCCAACAAACCACTCTCATCTACACTGCTATAGCGTAAGCTCGTGGAAAAACGAGAGAGTATGCGTATCATAAATAAATAGAGAGAACGTATCGAAAGTTTCCGGCGACAGACTAGGTAGCATGCTAATACGGTACAATGAATTAATAATTAACGTGTCTCGAACTAGGCTGCTGCTGATATTATACTAATGTAAGAGAAAGATAGAAAGAGAGAAAGAGGATGAGAAGGATAGGAAAATAGTAAAGGAAAGTAAAAGAGAGAAAGATGAAAGAGGAAAGAAGGAAACTTGCTACTCGTCCCGGCATTTACTTTGCGTCTCGTTTACGCTCGTCGGCACCACAGTATCATCATGAGTAGTAGCAAGTTCTGACGTGGCAAATTACCACGACGTTGCGGAGATTCCGCATCGCGGTTTGTTTCGCCAAATAAAATTTTCCCTGGATCGAAGGAACAACTTGCGAGATTCAACAACAATGTAGCTTGATCTCTTGATCTAAAAGGGTAGAGAAGAACGCAAGATAAAAGGATGAGTGTCGAGACCTTGAGAAGTTTTCGAGTGGAAGTCTGAAAGTGAGAGAGCTGGATGGAAACGAAGTAGATAAAAAGACGGAAAAAAAAAAGAGAAAAAGGACAAGAGACAGAGTATTGTATATAAAAGTGGATAGAAGAAAGTAAAAAAGAAAGAAAGAAAGTAAGGGAAAGAGACAAAGGGTGGGGAAAGGAAAATGGAATAAGACAAAGAACGATTGAGTAAAATAAAATATCGGATTTCCAAAGTACGACTGACATGGCATTTGGCGGAAGATCTGTTTGATGTTTTTACCGCAAGCCTGGCAGCGATGCTCTGTTTTCATCATCATACTTTCTTTTTTCATCTCCTCCTACTTTTCTCCACCTTTTGCATGCATATGCGTATCGCTTTTGAGTTAGGTATAATGCCTACACATACATACACACACGAGCACACTTTTTTTCTATATGCATATATATATATGTATAACGCAAATCATCTATCGCGTATCTTTCAGTTTATTTTTTTTTTTTTCTTGCGATCAGATTGTATGGAAAAATGTTAGTGACTCTGACATGAGCACAGCCCTCTCGACAAACCGACGAACTCATACAGAGGAAAGAGATCTGCGAGTACGCGTTTGAGTATATCATCCTTCCGGCGAAACCGGTACTTGACGTGTATACACTTTCTCTGTATATCACGGTTATTTCAATGTCTACCTGTCGACCGTTTTGACCATTCGTTTGAAAATTCATCTGCCTTAGACAACGAAAGCCGCGGGAAACGTTGAAAATGGTTTCGTTAAAAGCTACCTGTTCCAACCGCTTTAGTGCATACCTGTTGGTAGAAAGAACATTATTGAAAAAAAAAAAATAAAAAAAAGAACAGAAAAGAAAAATCTAAAAGATCGTAGAAATTTGCCTCTGACTTTTCTCGCAAACGAACAAGCAACACTCTGAATACCTTTCGTTATAATGTTTCTATAATAATTTTTACCTAGATGTAGATATTCCATTTTTTCGTATTAATCGTTAAATTTGTCCATAGGAAAATTACAATATATATTGCAATTTTATAAAACTTGTATTTTACAATGCGTTACTGTTCTGTGAATACAGTGTTTCAAATTATAGTGAGTTGAATCAGAAGTCTGTGTGTATTCTTAACTCGTACGAGAATCTCAAGGGATAAAAATTGTTTTTACGATCATCGTATATTCTACGATTGGGTCGAGTCAATCTTTGCATTATTTTCAATGAATACATATACATATATGCTTTGTTTCAAGATATACAGCATAGTTATACAATACATGCGAGGCACGTATATAAAGCTCTAACAAACACTAAAATAGAAATGGATAAACTATTTCCAAAGTGAGTATCGATTTTGAGGAAAGCATTGCTCGGGGGCTATTCCTGTTAATGATATGAATATCATTAAGCGTAATAATATTAGGTACGTATACCAAGGACGCACCATTTGCATATTCAGCTCTATATTATGTAATGAGAATGTGTCGCCAATTATAATAATAACTGACATTTATTTATGGATAAACACGATGATCTAGAAAATGTAAGTCATTGATTCATATTTTACAATGTATCTAAACAGAAATTGAACAGTTATTGAAATTGACGCGCATTTAAATAAATGAGGAGAAAGCTTGCAGGAAAATCGTTAATGCAACTACGCCAGCTGATATTGAATTTACTTACCAAGGTGATTACAATGAGAAATAAGAACAAGGAATAAAAACTGTTAAAAAATAAAAAGAGAAAGTAGATAAAGAAGTAGAGGTAAGAAAGAGATCTTTGTAATTAAAGAAAAACTTCATTTAAAGAATGTCCAAGAATGGGCATAGAGCGAAGATAAATAGAAGGAACATCGAAAAAACGGGTAGAAGCTTTAACGAATCGACAAAGTTAATGTTCGAAAAGTTTACTCGCTCTTTTCTCCATCAGTGTCGCCTAAAGATCTTCTTTAAGATGTACCAATCTTTTTCAGCTACATTAAATGGTATACTTTGATTAAGGTGTTAATAATATATTATTTAAGCATATATTAAACATATCCTTGTTATCCTTTCAAGAATAATTAATACGAATTGCAAGTTGCAAAATATATCCCCACAATTCAATGTTGTATTATATCATACATATATATATGTAAAGAATAGAATGGAAATAGTAATTTAAATATTTGAATTGATCGTTTGGATTTCTGTCATAGGAACAATTAAAAGAAAAAGTACAATTTTTTTTGAGAAAAGAGAACAAGATAGACGAAAAAGAAGAAAAAAAAAAGTAAAAAGAGAAAGAGAACGAAGAGAAGAAGTTCTAACAATTTTCTCGTAATGTATCAATGTCCGTAGTTCATATCCTTCGGTTCCATCCGAGTGCTGAGTCGTCCCTGACGGGTGGCAAATTAAAAACCGTCCAAGTTTTCAGACCGAACGTGTCTCGACGAACGATGAGAAGTAACGTTATGACGGTGGGCAATAGAAAAGAAGAGGAGGGAATAAAGAACGATGAAAAAGGTTTCAGTCATAGGCAGTAAGTAAGCAAGTAACACTTTAATAAGGGTGGATCACGCCAAGTATTCGACCAGCAGACTTCTGTCACGCTCAAAGGAAACTCTGATTTGTTGTACATTAGACGATCACTAGGGAATTACTGAAATACCAGAAGTATTTCGTTAACTGTCACATGAAGAAACTTCTTTTCCCGAAATAAGTCGATTTCAATAAGAATGTTAAATATCGAGAAAAACTCTCTTTATTATTTCTTCCTCATTTCTATGCCAATCATTAAAATTTGTCAATATTTTCAGTAAAATTGCGAAATAAGTCTTAATTAAAATCTTTATCATTAATAGATAGCCACGTTTTATTTTCTTTTTTTTTCTCTTTTTTTTTTTTTTTATCTCTGACTGACAACCTTAATAAACAGCGATAATCGAAGTTTTTCTCCTCGATTTTAATTTAACGGCCTCCCGTCGGGACGACGACAACAACTCGAACGATTAGATGGACGCGAGAAATTAAAAAAGACGAAAGTCGAAAAGAAGAAAGAAATAAACGTCCGTCATATTTCTCTCTTTCTCTCTCTTTCTTTCTTTCTCGCGTCACCTTCCTTCCGTAACCCTTTCGCTTCTTTTTGAATTACATTAAGGCAAGTCATATTTCTTCTTGAAAAAGCAGGAGGGTCAGGTGCTGTCAGACTCGCGTCGGTCATCGTTTATAATCAAGCGTATAATGAGTCAGAGACAGATCTGTTGGCTTTTAAGTCACGTTCGATCATGGTGACTGCGGTAAACGGGTGGCAATACCTTAACTCTCCGAAACGAACTTCACCGTCCGATATATTTCAAAAGGATTTTTTTTTAACCCCCTACCCCTTTCTCTTACAATGAATATTCAAAGGGTATTTTCTTCGTTGAGCCGATAGACTTTCTCGCTTGAGCGTAGATATCTAGCGAAAAATAATATCGAGATAATCGTTAAATTCGTCTACCCGAGATCAATAATCTAGGAAAAATAATTTTTCATTATCCTGAATATGTAGCTCTGCTTCTCCAATTTACGAAATAAACACAGCAGTACAAAATGTGAAATATAATATTATACGGACTGTTGTAAATTAATAATTATATTGCTTTCCACGACAGAGAATATTACGAAAACGTATTATTATTATTATTATTATTATTATTATTATTATTATTATTATTATTATTATTATTATTATTATTATTGTTAAGTGAATATACTGCTTGACAGAATGTGTACCGTACCGTAGCAATATTAATAAAGATGGAATGTGTACGTGAATACAGGTATGTTGTCTACCCATATATCCATTGCTACCATGAGTGTGTACATGTGTGTTCCCGTGTATATAATACATGAGCGCATAGATATGTACATATACGTCCAGATGCACCTACAAAGATATATACGTGTACTACTGATGGTATGTATGTATGCGTATGTACATAAGCACTACCTATAGCGTATATGTTTACATGCGTGCTACGAGGATATGTATACGCAACGTATACGTATTGATCGTTCATGACATTGACAAGAAGTACGTACAGATTAGCTTATGCGAGAATTCCTCGAGGGTGTTTCTGATATATATTCTCACATATAGAAATACGTACCTACGAGTAGGCACGAGTAAACGCGTGCCATTGTAAGTGCACGCTTAATAATATTAAATATATAGTACTTATAAATATATTTATATATTATATAATATATAGGTATATTTATGAATAATTACGATAACTATAATGAATTCATACTGATTAAACATCGATGTTAAGTAAACATTATTCGTATTTATGCGAATGGGTGAAATAGAGGCGGGAAAAGCGTATTACCATGGAGTGCATTTCGCAACGCCACGGAATAATAAGCATCATCGATAAACCAGATTTAATTCGCAAGCTGAAGTAACGTTCTGAAGCGTTGACTTTAACAAGACAATACGAACTCACGGAACGATTAAACATTCGGCAAGGCAAACACGTAGAGTAGCCAAAGTTTTCGAGATGTTTCATTTTAATCTGAGTTTCTCACCAACTTGTTTCCACGTTAGTAAAAGCTTCCTCTCTTTCTCTTTCTAACTCGTCCTGTCTCTTTCTGTACAACGGCAACTTCTCTTCTAGTTAAGGAGATACACGAGAGTCGACCTTGTGAGTCGGTCCCGACTCTTGATTCCGTTTTCTATGTAGCCTTTTAATATCTCGACTGTGTTTTTCGTTGAAACTAGATTCATATATCTGACAGAAACTATATTCTCATTCCAACGACTTAAGAGGGATAAGAAATCCGCTTATTAGAAAATATATGTGGGATGGAAGATTCTAGCAGTAGTCAGAAGTGTGCATGTGTATGTATACGATACGTCGATGTATAAACGATTGAACAAGAGTATAGAAAATTCGAGCAATAATTAGTTGTGTGCGAAATTATGCGTATAAAGGTAAGTCAACGGATATTTGAAGAATAATGTAGAAGATTTCTGGCATCAGTAAATTGTATGTGTATGTGATAAATTGATAGGAAGATTCTAGCATTACTTATATTAGCTGTATATAAAGCCAGGAATTAAGAGTATTGGTCAGTTTCGAGTAGATTAGCAAAGAAAAAAGTGAACAGAGTGTCTTTAAATAGTATAATAGTGAGTCTTGAATAAACTGATCTAAGAGTAAAGAGTTAAAAGGAATAATATTATATCCTATTATATTGTTAATTATAAAAATCTGTATAAATAATAAAAGTAATCGATTCGAGTTTTCTTAGCCTGTATCTTCCAAGTATTATTTAAAAAAATATCCTATATATATATTTGATATAAAAACATTATATTTATTGATAACGAGCGATCTCTTGTTTATGATAACAATTTTGCGTGGGTTTGGATTGTTGTAAAAAGAAAATGTTTAAATGGACAGTTTTTGAAAAATAATATTTATCTGTATAGAAAGAAGACCATTAGTTGAAAATCGATCTCTTTCTGGGCGTCGTCAAGCATTACGATTCTAACTTTACCGTTGGCATATATGAGATCACAAAAACAGCAGAGCTGTTTCGCATTCGGTGAGCAAGCCGGTTCGCTTGAAAGCTTCTCTACCTTTGGCAAGGGCTACCAACCAACGCCGTCGTCGTCACGTGTATCGGATAACAAGGACCGTATGCGCAGATATCGAAGCCCGAGGCATCGCGAACGTTACCTCGTTCGGCTTTGCTTTCCATCAAGAGTATAAATATCCAAGAGGCATTGGAAAAGTAGAGAGATGGCCGGTAAAATAAAGTAATGAATTTCTTTTTCTCTCTCTCTCTCTCTCTTTTTCCCCATTTCTCTCTTCCTCTATTTTCCTCTTTTGTATCGCATCAGTTCCTTTGCCTGGAGTACTTTTTCATAGAAAGAACACCCGAGAAAAAGAGATAACTTAGACAAATACTTCTTCGTTACGCTTTTATTTCAAAATTTAATCCATGTTTCTAAACATTACCTATTTTTAATAGGATTAATTTAGATTTAATGGAAATCTTGTTCTTCATGATTTCATCTGTCTAGTTCTCTCCTCTCTCACTCTTTACTTGTTCGAATAGAATATTGACTAAATTTGTTTGCATGGATGTGTGAAAGAAAAACGAGGTTAGAACATGAAGTGAGAAAGAGGAATAGGAAAGAAATAGACGTTAAAGAAGGGAACACTCCCTCGAGTACTATATTTATATTTCATCACTTTTACATTCAATCTCGACATAAGTATTCGTCGACCTACTTCGCTATCCTTATCCGTCTCCTACGTACATTAGGCAAAGTCACGCGAATGCACATTCCTAATAAAACGATAGATATCTGTTTCTTCTTCTTCATCTTCTTCTTTCGGCCCATGTAAAAGCTCGACCTTTTATATGTTCAACATTTTTTGATTTTCAAATTAAATTTGACGTACGATATCATCAAGCCCTTGCACGTGTATGGTAAGAAAAAAAGGAAAGGTAAAAATTGATTGAAAATTGAAACAAACAAGTAAAATAATGACATTAATAGAAAATCGCGTTTTTTTTTTTCATTTGAAAATAATGACAATTGTCGTGTTAAACTACAATCGAAATAGTAGTATCATTAATTGAAATTGAAAGAACAAAGACCTAGGAAAAGTTTTGTGAGCCATTATAAGAGCAACCGATTGCCCAGGGCACTTGGTCTACAGAAAGCTGTTACGTATTTAACTCACGTACCTGCCTAAGCCTGGAAATCAATCGTTTCTCGTGAACGAATTCGAGCATCCTACTGGGATGGATTTTTCACCTGACGAAAATCAAGATCGCTATATTGAATCGTTAACATTGATAGATAAAAGAGAATATTCTATAATACTAAAGTTGTTTAAAAATATTCTTTCGAATATAATAAAACATAATAATTCATGATTTATCATTGTAAGATTTTATTGGACGTATTTAATCAAAATGTACATGTATTCTGTGATAATCCGTTGAAGATAATGTCTTTCGAGATATCTCATCGATTAGAAATCGCGAAAAGATTCTTCTTTTTTTATGGAAATGCATTTCGACGCTCTTTGTAAATTTTGTTACTAGTATCGCGACACGAGTTGCATGTTGTGTTTATATCAGTAACTTCGTTCCTCTGAATCGCCAGGGATTGAAACAATGAGAGAGATGAAAAGAGAGAAATAGATGAACGGAGGAAAGGGGAAGAGAACGTATGGGTTTCTATACGCGCAGGAATGTATAGGCGAGTTAAGCGCTCATAGCCGGTTCTGAAGCATTAAACTTAAGCCTGTATTTTATTGGACGAGCGTATAAATCAAAAGCTTGCGCTAGTCAAATATTGGAAGCTTTGCATGCTCCAATACGCGCTGGTGATGCGCAAATCGTGGATACTTGCCTATGTATGCCATATACTGGCCTGTATCTTTCTCTCTCTTTGTCTCTCTCTCTTTTTGCACCCATCTGCTCATCGCTTAGCCGTTCTCACTAACACAAGCATGTAAACATATCCCAATGTTTATTGTGCTAGAGTAAAACCGTGTTTGATTACTCTACGGATAATAATTAGCCATCCGATATATTTGTTGGACAAATAGGGCAATTTTTATTGAAATGATTCGTCAGCCGATAATAGATATGTCGATTCGTCCCTTTTTACACTATACTGTTTCAACTATATATAATCTTATGATCCTCAAAAAATGATAAACATTAGAGTAAACAAATTTAGTTGTTAAATTTAAAAGAAATATTTTTGAAAATTTAATAAACTTGTTATACATATATATGTATTGTAACAGGAAATTGCATCAGGAGGGGCCCTTCAACGTCATTGCATTCGATAGATAACTTTATTAAATGTTACATACAGACTATGAATTCGTGTTGTCTTGGTCAGTGGTATTGTTTCAGCTTCATGACGATAGAAACCTCTAATACCGACGCTAATAAGAGACTATCCAAAAAGAAACTAGGAAATGATAGCAAGCAATTCGTTAATTCGACAAAAGAAAGAAACTTCACCGATAGTCGTCTTTAAGCTCGACTTGTGTCACTTAGCGATAGTATTAATCTCTCTAATATATTTAGACTCTTTTAAGGACAGTCTTAGCGATTGCATTAGTCAATTGAACTCTTTCGAAGATCGTCTTAGCGTCCACTTTAGTCGTATATTTCTTCTATCTTTAAATTCTTCCGAGTCTTTGTAATCGGATTAGTCATTCAGAGAATAGTATTAATTTGTCTTAATTAACATTGTGTGACTTGTAGTAATTCGATTGATAATGTCGTTTACGCACTTTACAATTGAGTTTATATTATTCGTAGTAATTCGATTGGTAATGTCGTTTACGTTATCTGTATTAATAATACTAATAAATTTGATTTAAAATAGAATTAGAAGCATCGTTCAATGTCTCTCGGACAAAGGGAAATACGTAAGTTTATTTAAATATCCTCATTTATTGCTTCATTGATTTAATAATATTTCGTAATTCATTTTCACCTGGTCATCCAACCTTACCTGCTCTGTATTTGTTTCAAGTCCATTAAAGTTAACCAAATGGACATTTGTAATTTTTTAGTTAAGAATAAAATTAGACACGTGGCAGCTTCTGATTCCGGTCACTCCAGCTGAGAAGTAGATAGGTAAAATTAAAATCCAATAGATGTATATCTACATGTGAAAATGAAAAAATGTGGTGAAGAATATTTAAAGATGGATGAATCTGAACGCGACGAAAAATATAAAAATTTCAACATTTTTTAGAAAATTTTGAGAACAACAAGAGAAATTTACCATTACCATTTCCATAAGATTGCAAACAAACTTTGGATGGAGGAAAATAGGTATAAGTAGCGAAAGAAGATCGTTACAACTCTCGACAGCAATTGTATTTTATGTCGAGATCTTACAACTCTCGGAAATAAATTGTTTTTTGTTGAAACAGAACCTCATTTATTATAACCCCGCTTTCAAATACTCGCCGAGGGTGCAAAAGTGACAGTCTGCTGAGTAAAGACTACGAACGCAGAAGAGAGTATTATGTAAGTTAGGGTGATAAGAAAGTAGCAAAAGATACATGGGGATAAGTGAAGATGATTGAGAATACAACGAATGAGATGTAGATGAATGGATATTAGTGAGAATACAAAGGATGATTTTAAAGTATGGGTTAAAAACAAAAACGTGAATCTTTGTCTTGGTAGTTCATATTTTCTATATATTATTTAAAAAAAATTTAAACCATCAATTCCTATCATTAAATATTATTTAACGAAGGTCTGATTTATTAAACATACACTTGTGTGCTTCTTCAAATTGTAAACTGATACGTTTAGTAAATTTTTACCTAAGAATTATTGATATAGTTAGTATCCTTAGGATGAACAAAATTTAGAAGTAAATACATTAGTATACCTAAATTACGTATTTAATGAGTTTAAATTAAAAGTATTATTTATAAGAACTGAATAAATTAATTACGAAAATAATATACAGGGTGATCTGTGACTGTTTGTACAAGAGAAAAGGGGGTGATTCGAAATAAAAATATAGAAAAATAGGAGAGCTTTATGTGGTCTAAATATTCTAGGGAATCATGTTTTTTCCTATCGCTATTCGGATATATAAATTATCTGAGGAGGATTAGTTTCTTTTATCAACCGTGATGAAGACTTTTTAAATTCTTGGATTCCAATAATTTCTGAACTTCATCACCGAAAATGCAGTCAAATCTTTGTTAAATTGTCAAACCAATAAGTCTTGTAATTAATCGGGTTAATATGTTTTATCCAATAAGGAAAGAGTTTGCATTTTATAAGAAATGTTTCGTTATGCAAGGAAGTAACTGGTACAGGAAGTAGGGGAAGGGATAGGTCTTAAAAGAAGATCAGGAAGTGAAGCAAAGTACTCCTAATTCTTCTTATATTTTAATCTTGTATTTATAATCTTGCATTTTTGTTTCAGATAATAAGCCCGTACTTTTTTTTTTTTTTTTAGTATTTAAGTTCGTATTTTGTTTTCATTTAATAAATCCAGCATTCTGTATCTTGCAATCAGTATAATGAATAGATATATTATTAAGTCTGTCCGTTAATTATAACAATAGAAGAAATAAAATTGAACATAAACGAATTTAAAAAAGAATATATTTCGGTAGAATCAATTAAACCCGTGATTAGTATTATTTTATAGTTGTTGATTGAAGTTGCGATAAAGGCCCTACACCACTTGTTCAGTATTAGAATCAATAGAATACCTATTCAAGTAAAAATAATACAAAGTACATTTGTTTAAAAATGAAATATCTATTAATATATTTCGAATATTAAACAATTTTGATCTAATATTTTATTCGATGAAAATCTGCAATTGAAAGTCATCATTCATCAGAAAACGTTAAAACAATTATATTTTTTAGTTTAAATAATCCTAAATATTAATAAAGTACAGAAAAGTAATACGTGTACATTAAATAATTATTAATACTTCAATAAATAATTGTTAATTAGGTGAATAATAAGAAAATGTTTATTTTAATTTAAATAAAATACGAAGTATATAAATTCAACGTACCGTCCTGTTCGAAATACACTGTTAGACTGTTTTGTCGTTCTTTATGAAAGTCAATTAAAATTTCTTTATTGATTGTTGTTTATATGACTTTTAGAAGAATAAATTCCATTTATTACGAATATCATTTCATTATATATACATACATATAGCCTTCGGAAAATCGTGTAAACAACAATCAATTGAAGAATTTTAACCGACTTTCATGGAGGACAATGAATCAGTTTACTGTTGGATTTCGAAGAGTATACGTCGCGTTTGTTTAATTTATATTTCATGCTTTTACAATACAATATATACATTTTCTTCGATTAATTAACAATCATTTAAGGTAAGACGAATATTCTAAAGATATTATATGACATCCCTAATTATTTTTTCATTAATTAACGCATCCTACAATAAGTATCAATCAAAGTATATCATAAATACTAGCAAAACACACACACACAAAACTAAATTATCATATCTACATAAAGATTAATGATTCTAATAAATAAGAAAAAAAAGAAAAAAATTGATTCTCACAAGATACTCTTTTAATTATTTGATAGCTTTTTACTATGTTCTCTTGATGCTTGCTGGTTTTCTTTATGGTTATTCACCACTCTTCATCTAAATTCATTTGCTCATACATTCTTTCTTGTTTTCCGGTGTGCACATTCAAGCTAGTAACATTTACACATACATTAGTATTTTTGATATTCAATCGGACAATAGAAAAAAGTGTTACTTTGGTGACAATGGTATCAGTTAAAACTTACGATGAAATATTTTTTACTTTGCAACCGGAATCGAAGAAAACGATATTCTAAATAAACAATGCACACATCTCCACTAACAAAACTGGTTTTTCAGTATCTCTCTCTCTCTCTCTAACATAAGTCTCTCTCTCTCTCTCTCTCTCTCTCTCACTTCCCTTTCACTTCCTGTCATTTTCATTTTAGTTTTTGTTCAGATCTCTTTTTTTCTCTTTCTCTTTTTCTCTCTCTATCACCTACATATTATTCTTACTGTAATGAGTATTCAAATGATACTAATATTCAAAAAAATATTTAAATAAGAGTAAAAAAAATAAAATGAGTAATTGTTAAACATGAAAAAACCAAATAATTCCCCTGTTCTACCAACATATACGATTTTAATGTACAAGCGTTTTCTGTATATCATTTTCGTATTTGTTTAATTCACTTGTTATAAATAATGCTTTCAAGTTAAATTCATTATGTATGTAATTGAGATATACTCTAATGTATTTATTTTTTTTTTCCGACCTATTACCGATTATTTTTTCCAACTATTCTTAATTTACTATCTTATTATACTGCAAATGTATGTATTAATGGATATGTATGTATAATTTATTACATTTCTTTTTTTATATATAATATATTATGCAAACATTATATATATATATATGATATCAAGATTTATTAAATTATCGTTTCGATAATTTAGGCGTTTATATATCATATTTATCCACAAAGTTCTCATATCTTTGAATAATATATTGTGAAATGACATGTGATTACAGCTAACAGCAGCTAACGTTCGGCAGGTATCGCTTACCTTCGTCAATCTTCGTCATCTGTTTGAACAGTGACAGCTTTGTTCGCTGGACGGTTCCAAGTTGCAGCGGAATTTACTTTGTCAACGTCGTAATTACAGGTAATTAACATATTTTTTCTAAGGTGTAATTTCTTTTAATATGACTAATGATTGTCGAAAAGATCATTTTTATGGTGTCAAATAAGAGTAAAAGAAATTCCTAGTGAACATTGTGAGTGTACACAATGCATCATAATTTTTTCATTTTATGGTATGTTGTTTCTGTAAATATCGAAATCTTGTAATTAATTTGATACTTGATTTTATGTTTCGTATATATATATATATATATATATTACGAAATGTATGCACAATGTGCATTTATAACTATTGTTGCTATTTTTTAAAAATGCCCAGAATTACTATTACCTTGTTTTATAGACAAAATCTATTTGCAACGATTTTTCGTTAACGTTTTATTTATAAATAATTTACATTATTTATTTAGCGTAAATTTTCCTGCAATACGTTAATCGATTTTCGAACGTGTATTTTTTATTTGTGAATGTTTGCAAGTATCGTTGTTTTTAAAAAATTTTATCAAAAAGAAAAAGTACCGATTTTGTCGAAATTTTCAATTTATTTGTGATATAATTATGAAGTATTTTTTGTTTTTTGTTATTTAATAATGCTTGGATGAATAATTAATTATTCATATATCAAAATCGATTGAATTTTGCGGTATTCAATTTTCATAGTTTTCAAATATATGTTGTCGATTATACATACATAAATATAAACATAGAGCATATTTACTTGCATAAATAATTTATTTGAAAATTGAGTATTACGAACCTAGATCATTGTATAAATGTATAATAATAATAATAGTAATAATAATAATAATCTGATTGTAATTATTATTTTACCTATGTAATATACATATATACTTTTTGCTTTTAATTGCATAATACATTTAATAGTTATTATATTAAAAACCCTAAGTTTTATCAAAAAAAAAAAAAAAAAATGTTCGAACGTTTTGAAAAGCAAATAATATTCTGTTGTTAAAAATAATATTAAAAATAATATTCTGTTATGATAATGAATAATTAATGAATGTATTCTTATTGTATATTTATTATTGTTTAAATGAAAGAGAAATAACTAATGTAAGTTGAGTCAGAATTTGTTTGTTAATTAATATCTCTTCACATTTCGCTATTTATATTGACTTTTAGAAATATGTTTATTTTAATTAATTATACACAAAAAGTTATACAATCATTGTTGTTTTTTTTTCTTTTTCTGAAAAGTTCATTCCCTAATTAATAAATAATTAAGAAAATATAATGCTTTTTTCAGTAGGGAAAATATCAAATAATTTACATTTATAATTTTTATTTRTTCAATCTTTTTTCAGATTATTATTATTTTTAATATTATTATTATAATTTCTTTATGCAGATTAAAAATGATTTTAACCAATTTTTTTTAATGACCCCCATTTGCCTATACTTATTCTTCAAATTTCTATAGAATTATCTATCACACCATAAAATATTTTGCAGTCATTAAAAATCTTTGAAGTAATTGAAGATAATTTAAAGTCTCTTCAATATTCAAAATGTTAAAAATCCGAATGCACAAAAATTATTGATTGAAAACGTACAGACAGTAAATAATTTTTTTTTTTTTTTTAATTATTCGCGAGTTGTAAATTTTTAGTTGCATATGTTTTTTTTTTATTGCTTGTTTAGTATGCCATGGATATATTTATTAACTCGGAATAGATTTTTCTTATTTTATCGATTCGTGTCGTATAATTAAACAGTACTGTTAATTAACACGTATTTGCTCGCGATATTAGTGGTGAAATCGGGCCCTCATTTATCCGATATCGTCCAAAAAAAAAAAAAAAAATAGAACATGTCGTGTAGTTTATCTTTCGAACATCGTTTTTTGCTTAGTCTATTTAATCATGTAATTCGATATATCGATATCGATAAACCAAAAATTGAACAAGAAGAAAACCTCGATAAATAGATTCTGAAAACCACTGGTGGTGGTTCGTGGTTTTATTTTATTAGAACAACTACTTGTTGAGATGGGTCATTCATAATTTTTTTTTTATTTTTGCATAAAAAATAAATGATATATTTAATCGATTTTGTTAATGATAAGAAAGTTTCAACAGAGTTATTGATTTAAAAAAAAAAAAAAAGATAAAAATATACTTAATATATTTTTAACATTGGTTACATAATAAAATTTTGTAGAAACTTCAATGTTTTAAATACACGAACGAATTAGAAAAATAACATATTCAAATGTGAATATGTGTTTTAATATAAGGAACAGCATAGAGAGAAAAGATGTTACGATTCGTAATTTTCATTAATTTGTAGAAATTTCTCTCTGGTTTCTCACCGAATGGTTACAAATTATTTAATTTTCAACATGTTTGTTTCATACATTGCAACAGCAAATACGAATTATATAAAGTGTTCATTTTGAGTGTATTTTTTGTACGCAAGGTTTGAATAATAACAATTTCATCAAACTCTTTACAAAAATCTGTAACTTTGTGAATACTTTGAAATAAAAATATTACATATTTGTAATTTCTACAATAGCATAGTCTAAACGTCTATAAACTAATAATTATAAACATTTTTGGAATAACGTATTATAGGAAAACATATTAAAATGGAAAGAGAATAAAAAAGAACTTTTGTTCTCTCTCTCTCTCTTTGGGGGAGAAAAAAAAGTATTCGATTTCGCGTTGTAAGTAAAACTTTTGCGTCTAGAAAAGTACACTCGAAACGGAGTTTAATTAAGCATAATGCGTTATGTGCGTGTTTCCCGAGCGAGAAAGAATATTATTCATTTCGTTGCTTAAAATAGCGCACATTCATTCGATAACGGGCGCTTTTTAATTAAGACGTACCGCGAAGTACATTCGCCGAGCGTTTTATACGCCCCTTGTTGCTACATTGTTCCGGAGTGGTGTCAGTACTTTACTAAACGCTTATGAATATTCAAATCTACCTTTTACTATCTTGTTTCGAAATATATATTAGTTCTACGCTTGGTAAGCAGCGAAATAAACGGCTTATTTCTAGATTAAATCGCATCGCGCGTTCGCGCCGTTAATTTAACTCGCGTTTCTTCGGCTCCGTTGTCAAAATTTCTTATCTCCGCTCGTGGCTTTTCGTGCGAACTAGAAAAGGAACGAACGAATGAACAAACGAATGAACACACGAAGGCCACAGTTTCAAAATTACCTTCGAAGGTCTTTTACTCGTTTCAAAACGCGTGGCTATGTATAATTAAAAGGAATTAAAAACGTACGTGACAAACGACTTACAAAAACGTGTGATCTATGTTTTTCTCTTTCTTTTTCTTTTTTTTTTTATTAAAAAAAAATATTTAAAAAAAACTATGAAAGAGAAAGGTAGTTTGTAAAGAATTAACCGTTTTGTAAAAAGATTTATCATTCGGAGAATTTGTTCCATTTGTCATTTTCGCTATTGCGTAAAAGAAGATACGAAAAGATATTTCAGAAGTAAGAATATTCGCGTAGGCGTTCTACTTAATTTCATAATTTTGTATAATGTTCTGAGACCACACCTGAGGCAATGAAAACACGAAACTGGAAAAAGAAAAGTATTTACATTTAAAGTTAAGGTTTGCTCGTAACACTGTTTTTAGAAAGTGAGTAAGAGAAAGAAAAAAAGAAAAAAAAAACAAGGAAAAACAAGGAAAGGTTTTAACTTTCCATTATAAAAACGATGAGTTTTTTCTGTCTTGCTAAAAAATATACTCATGTTTTCATCGTTAGACTTATTTTTTAAACAAAAGCATATAAGTTGTATAAATTAATCACTCCCACGAACAAAAGAACTCAACTTTCTTCCATCATTATATAATCTTTCGTATAATAGAAATCTCTCAGCTATGTAATCAAGATAAAATAATAATAAGTTGTAAGCCTTATTTCGAACGTTTATTTGCTTTTTTATGTTTGCTTCAATAGAACGAAGTTTCTTTCAACATAGACAGAAAATATCCTTTTTCATTTTTTCTTGTTTTGCGGAGCAGTGAAGGAGACACGTCGAATACTCCACACCGTGATCCTGGATAGAAAGTCAATTTGCCATGATTCGAAGTAAGTCACGCGCGCGGCTTTCATCTAACGACTTCCGGATAAGGCTTCCGGTCGGCGAGTAGCCAGTTTGGCTAGTTTGTTACGAAATGCTATGCTGTAAATATAGATATAGAGAACGTTGCTCTAGCAAGGATCGACCCCAACAAGATTGAAAGTCAATCTCCGCTCGGCTGAACTTGATGGGTCCACCTTCCCATATTGGTATCCTCCTATGTATTTCTTCGGTGAACTATGACGATCTTAAAATTGATTACGAATCTTTCGATTAGATCTTGTAAAAAATATATATATATATATAGAAAAGAAAAAGAAGATGTTGAGAAAATCGTTATGCCAAAGTAAAAAAATCGATCGATAAGATACTCGAAATGACTCGAATGTGTTTCGATCGAAAAACATTAAATATTTCTTATCGTTTATATAAAGGACTATCCTTAATAATTGAACAGCCGCTTATAATACGTTGGCCCAATTCGACATCGCGATTACCATCACCCTTTGTCGCGTACGACAAGTCAGAAACCATGAAGAATGTCCTTGGAAGAAACTCTAACGCCGGAAACGCAATGGACTTCTCTTTTTGGAAGTTACGCTTCTGGTTTTCAGCCAAGCGCAGCCTCTTAATAATACATCTCCCTTGAATCCACGCCAAACCGATAATTTCAGAGCCGGTGATAGTTCAGAAAAGATGCTGCTGCCATGTTAGAAGACGTTCTTACTACCGGGCATATAAACTTGATATAAACGTGATTCGAAACGTTCTCGAAATACGTGGCTATCGGGGAAAATCGCGAAAACGATAACCTCCATTAGCGATTGGAAAGGATTCGTTTGTTGAAACGTTTTCAACCTCGGCCAATTTTCTGTCTAACGTTTGATTTGATTCTTTATATATTTTTACCCTCGTCCCTCAATGAATTAAAACGAGATCACTATAATCCTCATCTTTGGCTCCTCGCAGCACAAACGTTCTCTGTGTGTCGAATTAACGAAAGGTAACGTTAAAAATGAAGAACTGAATCGGACGACGATGGAAAATGATAGGACCGCGTTCTGAATGACGCTTTGTAATTTGATCAGGATCCAGTAGAGTGCAAATCGAAACTGGTCAAAAGAGATAGAGAAAGAGAACGGTAGAGAAGAGACAGGCATCTCGTTTCGGAAGACGCAATGGGAATTTGCAATAACGTCAGCCTCGAGACTTTGCGACGGCGAGCTTACAAGTACAGAGAAAGCTTTACTTTGGTTTTCAACTACAAAGAGAACCTTGTGCATCGTACATATATCTATGTATATAAAATATATATATACAAACTCACACGTTCTTATCAAATATACGCGAAAATACTTGTGCACGTTCAGTACGTGTGTACGTACGTTCTGGCGATTTTCATTTCACGCGTTACGCCAGTACGTGGAAGGGCCGACATGCGGTTTCTGCGGCACCACGCGCCCCTCCTATATCATCGTTTAAAATAATATTGCGTCCAGAGGGGCATTCACCGCTCTCATATCCGCTGCGACAAATCACCCTCGCCCGGCTACTCGCTGCCGTCTAACGCCTACCACTACTACTACTACTACTACTACTACTACTACTACTACTACTACCTTCGCTCTTGCTACCTCGACGCACCACTACCTCTGTCATAGAACTGGCCCGTTGAATTTAAAAAAAGGAAGAAAAATAGCTACGGGAAAAAGATGAGGGTGGGGTGGCGAAAAAGGAGGAATGAAAGAAGAAAGTTGAGATTTTCCACCAATGTCGCATTCTTATTTCACGTTTGTCCCTGTTTACGTTTATTGCCAGATTTGATTAATAACGCGAACGTTTTACGGTTGATAACATTTCTTATGAAAAAATCATAGATTTACACGCGTTTAGGTATTTATATGTATATATATTTTAGGTATTTAACAAAATCCTGTAGGATCGTGCCTATTCGAGGATTTTGATTTTAATCCTGATAAAAAGCGTTGATAGAAAATAGCTTGTTAATCCGTGATTATCGTTTGAAGCGGGGGCTAGTTATTTTTTTTTTTTTACGTTCTTTTTCAATTTACTTCGTTGTCTGTGTACATCGATTATTCAAAATCGCTCGGAGCTTTTTACACGTTCGACAAATGAAAGTTTTATTTAAATCGAAATAATTTGCATCCTTATCGCCAGGCTTTCGATTATTATTAACCATTACTATACGCGATCGCAGTGGCTTATTAATAATGACGAAGCGAAGGTGCTTTCGGGCTAATGCACGCAAAAACATACAAATAACCAATTCTTCGATGAATATATTCATTGCGTATAAATTTATATTTAACAAAATCAGCGTCTGATTTTAATAATACGTAAATTCGTGTATACTCGTCGAATAAAATGAAATATTGCCTCGTTGGTTGAAGCGACGCGAGTTTTATTCGATATAATGATCGAAATTCGAGAGTTTTTGGAGTTGATCACGCCAAATATTCTAACTAACGTAACATAACGTAAATAATGTAAACTTGCAAAATGAGCTGGAAACGTATCAAATTGAGCACGTATGAGCAGAATTCAAAAATAACGCTAGGAGACTCGTAGTTATATCTATCTTTACGGTGTTCTAATATTTATCTATTGTTTTTTTTTTTTTAATGTAAGATAAATGCAATAACACAAATATACAAAAGAAGACGCGATTGTAATAAGCAATTTGGTCGAAAAAAATAAAAAAAATAAAAAAGAATAAGTTTTCAGTCGTTAAAGGCAACGAAACATATAAATACGAGGCGTAGAGCGATCGTTAGTGCGACTATAAGCCACAACCCAACGATATAATGTTAATGAAGCAATTTCAGTATCAACACATTCCCCGGTAATGATCGCGTTACGCCGGCTACTCGTTGCGGACAGAACATAAGTAGAAACAAATGACCCGACATCGGCCGTTCGTAAACGCGGAACTTTTGTCCCTCTCTTTCTCTAGCAAAACTACTAGACTACTTGGTTAACCGTACTCACCGACCGCTACTTACTACCTCGTGGCTTCTCCGTACAGCCTGACTTCTTTTTACAACGTTTAATCTAAATCCAACTAAGATCTTACAACTGGCCGAGGGAGAATCGTTTCGAGTCTCTTTCTCTTTTCTTTCTTCTACTCTTTCCTTTTTGTCGGAGGTTCTTCCAGCTCGCTCGTTCTAACATTTCACCGCCTCTGGAATAACGAAGCTACGAACTAAATGGCAAAATTGTATCGGACAAGGTTCGGTCATTTAACCGAGGACGACCTCCGCGAGTTTCTTTTACGAAATTAGAAAGAACGTTATCAAGTACCGTAACAATTAACGCGAATACTCTCTTCTTCGTGATCATTTTCTTTTTTTTTTTTTTTTTTTTTTTACATTCACCTTCGCTCATCTACCGAAGAAGAGTTCTATTAATATACTCTCTCATTGTCAATGAAATCTTAAGTATCATTTAATTTCGATAGATATATACTAACTTTGATACTCTGCAAACATTTTTGTGAACTTATTTAAAGTCGGTTTATTTTATTATATATACTATTCTAATCATTTATACTAATATAAAATTACATTTATATATATATATATATATATATATATATATGTAGAGTAAATCACAGGAGTATTCGTAACTGTCCCCACTGTACATTTTAAATAATTAATATCTAGTTGTAATGTAGACTTTCAAAATTCCTATATACTAAAATCTATTTTAGGATTATTTAACTTTTAAATTGATATAAATTTTAATGCAGTGAAATATATTATTTTTATCTAAGAGAAATTTAATTTGATATAAATGATAACAAAATTGAATTCACAAGAGTATTCGTATGTATTGTATAAGCGACATATAATAAAATACAATTATATATTATTTTTGCAAGTAGTACTTGGATTTCTTACAATAAAATATTCTTCAGCAATAAAATTTACATCAATTTACATGTTAAATATTTTTTTAACATGTTTCTTTTTATAAGAATTTGAAATCATAGCATTAATTGTTTAAAATTTAAAGTAATGGTACAAATATTCATATGACTCGTTGACTCATGATTTATATCTTATTGTATTTACACCTTCTGAAGTGGAAAGAAATTGAGTTCATTTTTGTTAATCTTAAGCAGGAAGATTACAGGATCAAAAGAGTAAATAGGAAATGGAAGAAAATAGCTCTAAAAGTAGAACTTTTAAACTCTCCACAAATAATGTAGAACTGCATTTGTAAATTATCTAAAGTCATTATCATGTTTTTGCAGACGTCTTCTTTAGCTGATATGTCGACAGATACTAAGATCCATTTAAAGAACTCATATTAACTTAGGTCAAGTTAAAAAAGTAATTAATCTTCGATAATTTATTCTTGATTATCTTAACAACGTCTTTGTAACTTTCCTTTTAAACGTATGATTTATATTTTTTAAAAAGATAACACGCGTAGTATACCGTATCGTAATTGAGCGACACTAATACGTTAACAAAAAAAATAACACATATATACTGATTTTTTCTGATAGTATAAGAAATTTTAAAAAGAAATTATTTAGTTACGAACAACAACGACTCACGAGCTTTATTTAAACTTTATTATATCGGTAGGTAAAGTGTGTGGAAAGTTCATGAATAAAATACGTAGGTTTGCGACAGTCATATTTTACGCGATAACAATAATATTATATAGTTATAACAATATAAAAATAGTCAATATTTCATTATCATATTACATATAATTGTAGTAGAAATCGTAGGATACCGACTACGACGACGATGACGACAACGACGACGACAAGTCTTCTTTGACGGACATCGATTGGACGGAAATGACGTTGGAAGAGGTTGTGAAAAGTCGATCGATTTCACACAACGACAACACTCCAAGCGTTGGCTAATTATTCGAACAAATTATCGACAGGATTAAAGCAATTACTCGTACGGCTGATTAGTGCATGAAATTGGAATTACATCGGTCTCCCGCATTTCTCTCGCTGTCTCTCTCCCTCTTTTTCTCTTATATCTCTCTTCGACAGTCTATTCACTTCTCTCTCCAATTCCCTTGAATCCGAATCTCTATTTTCTCTGTCTCTCTTTTCCTCTTTATCTCTCTCTTGCTCTCTCTCTCTCTCTCTCTCTCTCTCTCTCGTTCTATATCTGTTTTTCGCTTTCTCTCATTCGAACCAGTTCTATCCATTTTGTCGCGTACGCTCATTCACCATAAATATGAGATGAATGCATTGTAATATCGGTGATGTCACGCGCGGGGGCTAGTAGGTATCATATATTAGTCTCGTCGCCAGACGTGTTAATTAATTAAATATCGCCGATAATCATCACGAAACTGGCTACAGGAGGTATCCGCGTGTCGTTCTCATCGTGCTTTTGTTTTTCACCACTAAATTATCCTCCTCGCATTGTTCCCCCGGCATTAACATTAATGAGTTTATTGTTAAAACTCGCATGCATTTCGATTAGCCGCCGACAATCAAATTAGTTTTCATCAGTGGTCGTACATCTCGTGTTGCAAAACGAAATACATTGATCTCCCGTGAATTCACTTATCTCTACTTGTTTACAAGGAATCTAAAATAAATACTTGAGTTGTTTTTTAAGGGTTGCGAAAAAGCCTTATTCGATTTGTTAAGATAAAGTATAATAAGAAAAAAAWAAATAAATAAACGGAATCACCTTGGTGATGTACGTTGTCAAAAGTTAATGAATTTTAAACGGGAACATACGTTCGTAACAGTTGGGAGTAAAGTACAAAGCACAGAGATTACGATGAGAAAAAGAACGTGAGGGAATAAAGTTGGGAAGGGAAGGACGATTGTTGCAGCGAATGGTTATAGCTGAGGCTCATACGAACGAACGAGGAGCGTTAGTTGGAAAGCTGGATCAGAGTGAGAGAGATAGAAAGAGAAAAGGGGCGTTGTATTTTAGGTACGCGCAATTACATCGTGATTAATTAGTCAGCCACGTGGAACCCTCCTTTTCTTCTCCCTTGGGTCTCTGCCGAACCCATCCTCACGTTCCTCCTCTTCTTCCTTCACCTCTTCTTCCTTCCCTCTCTTTTTCTCTTTCTCTTTTTCTTTCTCTTTCTCTTTCCCTCCCTCTCGTCGTTTAAAAAGTCGGTCTTTCTAGGTCGGTCTATCGCGCACGTTTTCGTGCGTTTATATACCGTGGACGTAGAGGAAAAAACCATTAACTTCCCTCGGGCTTTCATTTGACGTGAGGTTAATCGAAAAATATCGAGCGCAGCGAAAAACAAACGCACGGGAGCGCGAGCTAGTTCGTCGTCGTTGCTTCTCCTCTCCTCTCTTCTCTTCTCTTCTCTTCTTTTCTCTTCTCTTCTCTTCTCTTCTCTTCTCTTCTCTTCACTACGAGAAGGAGAAAGAAAGATAGAGGGAAATCGTGGCAAACGGCCGGAGGGATAGAAAAGCCCCCTGCATCCGCTTCAGCCTCCCTTTCCCTTCTTCATTGCTCGTGTCTAGCTATTTTTTTGTATTATTATTTCGTAGGTGAAGGAGAAGAACACCGCGTTGTTGGGCGTTGACTGATAGAGAGATCAGACCGTAAAGATGCAGGCTCCTGTTAGAACCAAGAGACAGACGTCTGAGAAACGAGCCGTTGTCTCCTCTCGTATTACTTCAATTTTTCTCGCTCATAAACATCCTTATGATACACAACGCTTACACGTCGATAGCCATGTAGTTGCTCTTGTAGTTTTTTCTCATGAAATATTTTCGATCCACCCGACACGTCGATCGCGTGCGCCCAAGGATTTAACTTTATATAGGCAATTTCGTAGCAAGATATAAGATTTACGAACGATTAAGCTGTCAGCGTATTTCATTTTCATCCTAAAGAAGAAACGAGGATTTTGTTCTTACGTGGAATTAAAGAAATTCAAGATATTTCATTTAATGCCTCTTTAGTGTGTGAAAATTTATTTTAAAAGGTTTGTTATAATTTATAATCTTTTTTTTTTTTTTTAAAGATATATACGTTAACTAGAATGACTATAGTTCCTCTTCCAATCACGTATCTCTATTCATTGGTTGAAAGGAATGGTCCAATTAAATCACGTCGATTCGTCCAGTGATGTTTCGTCCATCATCGTGATCGAATATTGACACCTTGGAAAAGCCGGTGACCGATGAACTCGTTGCTGAACGCATAAGTCACTCGTTCTGCGACTCAACAAAAGCTAATAGATGCAACCTCCTTGCAGTCACGTCATTTGAAAATTAATTACAGTTACTTGCAGTGGCTCGTAAAGAACAAGGCCTGAATAATTAACGTAACTGTTGTATCGCGCTCCAAGCTAATTATAGGCCCCTCCTTTTCTATTCACCCGATTAGCATATTCGTTAATTATCGGCCCCACCATTCTCTGTTGCTTGTACTTTTATACAACGAACCTTTTCTCTTCCTTTCTCTCTCTCTTTCTTTCTTTCTTTCCCTTTTTTATAGTCTTTATTCTTTTCTGAGCTTGCGTGCATTTATATTCCCACGAACTATGCGTGTCACAAAATATACGTGTATATATTTTCTATGTATGTATAAAAAATATATATTTATTGGTGTCGAATTTATAATATCGTCCAACATGGCGAGATATGCGGAAATTTCAACACCATTAGTTTTTTCTGTACCCTTTCGACCCCTAATAAAACACCTGTAAATTCTTGTGGACGATAATCGATCCCTACAAAAATCTACTTTTCGTCGATACAATTAGTGTTCAAATATTTACGTTTCACTCGCACACTGCAATCAACAGAAACTTCCTTTCAATTTATTTTCACGAAGCGGAATCGAGAGCTGTATTTGGAAAAAACACACTCGAAAGATGCTTGATGTTGTTTTCCTTGCGTTTGTGCTTACGCAAGCGGAAAGTATAAAGTTTTATATGCGTTAGTACATAGGTAGTTAGGTGCTTTTAAAATGAATACCTCGGAACGTTTGAATGGTTTGCATTTTTTATGCACGTACGTTTATTTGTTACCAATAAATTGAAAGCGTGGTAAATAATTTCATGCTTCGTTACTTTTACGGGTTCGAATATTTCCGAGTTTTGCTTTAGCACGTTCTAAAAATAAAAGAATTTGATTAACGAGTAGTAAATCATACTTTTTCGGTATTATTACGTCACGAAAAATGGAAGGGAAGTAGGTATCTCGGAAAGATCAAAGATACTAAAAGCTTCTTCCCTTCATTCATCATGTTCTTCCCCTTCTATTATAGGACAACGAGGGATTCGAGTAAACCATTTCTTTGTCAGTAAAACGATTGATTTGATTCGGACTAAGTGAAAGGAAAGGTTCTTCGTATGAAGACGTATACTTCACGGGGGGTATAGAGACGGCATAAGAATGAAGTTGGGCATATTCGCACGTTTATCGTGTCGCCTCGAGCAAGACACGCGATCTCGACACGAGTCCCGAACATAGTACACGCCTTTCGCGTTCTATATGACCACCCTTAACACGGTTTCTCGTTCAAGGTATACGGAAATCCAACACCAACGACATGCTCGTAAGAGTTGATAATGGTGGCTTACAAGTGTAGAGACCTATTCGAATTCTGATAACAATTTATACGTCGTCGTCATACAATTTTACAATTATTAATCGTCATCATTGTCGATTTTATTATCATCTACACAAAGTGTTTTTTTTTTTTTTTTTTACTTTAATTATAACATTAATTCTATATCGATTGTATCCTGTGATATCAAGTTTCTTAAATTGATAGAGAAAATTGTCAAGGAAGAGTACAGATAGAAAGAGGGACGGAAGTTTGTCGAGCCGTGTGAAAAAACAAGGAAACGAGAGGAAAGGGACTTCCCTTTTAGGGTAGTCCAAACGATCGTGAAAAGAACGAATGAAGGGTGGTAGTAGTATCGTCGTGTCACGCCTAAACTAGTCACGAAGAACAGTTTGGTCGGAACCCCTGCCGATAAATGAACAATAATGATATTCGAGTTAAGGGTAATGGTTTCGTTTAGGATATAATCGATCGATTAGATAATGTAATATAACAACGATGGTATATATGTATATATATATTATTATGGAGGGAATGTATTTATCATTGAGATAATAACATTTTTATTTTAATTCATTAAGCATGACAAAATCTTTATAACGAAATATTAAATTCAGGTGAGATTAATTCGTAGAAAAAAATAAAAAGAAATAAAATAAAATCTTACAGTAGTGTAAAATACATTTAAAAGGAAACTCAACGAGATTGTTATACAATGTAATCGTCTATCGAGTAATATGTTTGAAAAAGATATAAAAGCTCTTCTTGCAAGTTGAACTTCCGCCGCAAAAAATGTGTTTTTCTCGCTTCGCGCCAGTTACAGGCTCGCTCTTACATCTACGTGCTCCGGTTTTAGCGCCGTGCTATCAAGTTTTTGTCACTGTCTGCAAAATGGCAGTGAGAAACGAGCAGGAACCTGTCGTGCCACGGTTAAAATGGTAGATTAAACGTCTCGCTGACGACCAACCCGCCGATCGATTCGTTTCGCTCTTCTTTTCTCTTTCGAATATATGACATCTGAATGAAGAATAACGAAAGTTAAAGCCTAATCGCGATATTTCGCGTGAAACGTTTCATACTAATACACCATCAATGCTGTTGTTATGATAACGTTATAGAATTTTTGTTTGTTTATCAAATTAGTAAATAGACATTAACGTTAGTGTCAGTTGAAGTCATAAATATTACAGTTAAAAAGAAATAAAAAGTGATTTATTTTTTTTTGTTTTTGTTTTGTTTAAATCTCTCGGTAATCATACAATCAAAACGAGTGTTTCCTTGCGAAAGAGCATACGTAAATGGTATTAGCTCTGTTAGAAGTGGATAATGTTGCATGATATTACTCGTTGAAACGATACTTTTGAAAGCAATATTTTAGTAGAGCCATTACTCAAGTGTTTTCGTTTTGTATTCACAGTCCAGTTAAGTTAGACGAGGAGTGAAAGAGGGATAGTAAGAGAGAAAATGCAAAAGCGTTGGATCGCGACGCCTAAAATAATTACTATCCGAGACACGACGTGAGAGCAACACAAAAGCATATCCGTTACACTCGAACGAATACGCAAATGCAGAGAAAAAGAGAAAGAGAAAGAGAGAGAGAGACAGCAGGATATAGACATAGAAAGAGCGAGTAATCCGTATAGAAACCGTATACGTGTAAGTATACATAACACATATCCTATATAACGTTACATTTGGATAAGTGGTGTATGCTTTTTTGAAATATAATTACTAATTGTTCTCAATCGTGTGTATTCTCTTTCGATGGTTTTATGTTTGAACATTTTTAAGAACTTTTCATACGCTTTGAAACGCTTTCAAACACCACACCCAACCATATTTTCATGTTAAAACGCCTTGATTTTTTCAGCCCATTCTCACGTCGTTAGATTACATCGTAAAAAGTCATACAAAGTTGACGCTGCATTGAAAAACCAATTCGTAGGCAAAATTTCAAAAGAAAATTCGACGCTTGGTTTGTCCATTTTGTACGACCCAACGAGAGAGAGAGAGAGAGAGGTCCCTTCTTTTTCTTTTACGCTCTTTAGCTACTAGACTCTTGCTACTATTATTTCAACCGTGTTATTTTAACAGAGAGCTTCTTATAAAAATGTGCAAGGAAAGAAAAGAGGTCACGATAAATAGTTAGAAATCGATTGGCTGATAATCACGACAGAATAATAGTTGTCAATTTTACCACTAACGATTATGTTTAAATTGACATAGTTTTTTTTTTCTTTTAAATTTTAGCTTCCTTTCATTACCTTTAGGAAGTATTTGCGAATACGATAGGAATTCCATAATTCATGGTTGGTTACCTAGTACATATTCCGTTTAATTACGATACGGTTAATTCGTGATTTCGCCAAACAAAAGGCGAACGGAGCCACTAACGTAATTATAGTTTATTTGGAATTCGTGAATGCGAGTTGTAGAATGGATAATCTGACTTTTGGATTATGCTTATGTTCATACATTCATATGTACTCTTGTTCGAGATAGAAATTAATTTCTACAATATAGAGAACAATAAAAAATTGGGTTTATTTTTGTAAAGAAATTCAACAATGAATTTTTGCAAATGCATAAAAGCGTATACTAATATTATAATTTATTCAAAATTTAAGCCCAACAAGAGTATCGCGTTTAAAAAGAACATAATCAAATCGTCTTAAACGAAGACAAAGGATATTGCATTTTTTAAAACAATCGAGGTTTACTTATTATTCATGTTCATTAGGAAACCGTGGCATGGCTTTACAATAGCGTATAAGGGGGTAAAGAGCGGACGCTCGACAATGGACCCGCGGGTAGGATTCCCAGATCTGAATTTGGAATTCCCAACATCCCCAAGTACCCCGCTTTCGTTCTAGCGTGAAATAAGTCTGGGACCTCGGAGCTCGTTCACCATCTCTCTCCCTTCCTCTCTACCTTTCTCTTTCTCTCTTTCTATCTTCCTTTTCTCCGGTTCTCCTTCTAACCCAAAGCTGACTATTTGCACTTAGCAACTAGTGGCATGGTACCTAGGTGCCCTCAACTAAAATACTACTTTCCGTCGACTGACCTTTCTACAAAGTAAAGCAATGAATACATTTAGATCGTAAATGTTCCCCTACTTCGGTCCAACAATCGTCGTTCCATCTCGTGCATTATGTATTTCCCTCTAATGCGTCCATTAAGTGCGATGCAAACGTTTAAATCAAATTTCTATTAACTGTAATTAATGCGCGTGACACCTAGACGAGTCGAAGTTACGTTCTTATCTCTGCGAGTTGCCGTATCTGAGAGTAGAAAGCACCCGTTGCTCGCGTTCATTTTCGAAAAGTACACGAACGAAATTCCCTTTCTACGCCAAACTCCAAGCTCCTAATTTTCTAGCCGACATGGTGGTACCGTTATTGCCTTTGTTACAATCGCGGTTTGATGCATTTTCCTAACATTTGTTTGAAAAAAAAAAAAAAAAAGAANAAAAAAAAAAAAAAAAAGAAGAGGAAAAAATAAAAACGAAAAAGTATGAAATATCTAGAAAAGCAAAGAATGGAAAAAAAGCTAAATAAACGAAACGAATAGAATATCCTAAAAAGGCCTATGAATTTTCCATACGTACATTGTTCGCTACCGAAAAACGAAATAACTTCTACCTCTACTATTACTACTACAGCTACTGTTACTACTACTACTACTACCCCTGTTCCTATTTCTCCTTTTTCTAGTTTAAACCTTTTTGCCGGATATTCGCGAGCAGGTGCACTCGCTTCTTTCTCGATTGGGTCGGTTTCGTCCTCTTTGAAAGAAAGGCGAAAGGTTGGATAAATTATCGGTGACGATGCTTGAAGATGAAGTCACATTCGAATAAGAAATTCCAAATATAAGAGAAAGAGAGATAGAATATCACCGTGCAGAACGTGGAAGAACGCGTTTCTGTTTACAAGATGAGCGTCGCTGGTTGTAAATCATGGGAGCTAGAGATGGGTTGAGCGACCACGTTGCATGGGAAGAGGGTCGGAGAGCAAGAAGAGGAATGTTCGTAGGGCAGAGCGAGGGCAGAGGGTAGAGCGAGCGAGTCTGTTGGGAAATAAGGAGGCAAAGTTACGTTTCCTCGCATTCACTCTCTTCCCTCTTTCTCCACCCTTCCCTCTCTCACCGTCTCTCTTTACCCTCTTCGGGCAGCATCGCCACAGCCTCATCGCATCGTACCTTGCCCTCGGCAAATAGCTATGTAACCCTACCGTATTCGCTTTCTCTCTCTCTCTCTCTCTCTCTCTCTCTCTCTCTAGTTTTATCTCTTTCATTCTATCTCAAACATTATAGCCGTATATTCCAACGTGATGAAGACTTACCTTCGAACCATGTAGTTTGCATCGTTTATTCGTTCCTTGGTTCTATAAGTCGAATCTACTTACTTTGATACTTTCTTTCATTTTGTTGTTAAATAAAAAGAAAAAACAAAGAAATGGAAGAATAATCGAATCAAATTATTTCTACTGTATACAGATCGATATTTAATAACTTATGTTAGTCTTATATATTTAAAAGAACGAAATTAGAATTCACTTCCCAAGATCATTTATAATATTATTATTTCTTCCTTTTCTTGGTCAATATACGTAAATTGTATTTATTGTCTCGAGAAAAAAAGATTTGTTTCAATAAGTTGTCCACTTTTCCTTTAGTAGTATTCTACTTTGCAATAACCTTTACACACGTTTCGCGAAGCAGCTCTTTTTCTTTGATGGCGGTAAGCGTTTCCATCTAAGATTTATTTAACTCATATCTGCCATTTCGTGCAAACGCTTCCAACTATCCTACGTTCGTGGCATGGCCATTAAAGCGTCCACGTACGTGCGCCCTTTTTTCTCCAGCGACAATTTCCGAAAATTTTACCATCTGCGTGGGGTCGATTCGGATATGACACAAGAAGGAAGAAAAAATGATATTGCCTGCTGGTGTACACAGCGTGTGTTCCCCGTCGTTTTCTGGGGAAAAGAAAATATAACGTGAGAAATTTGATCCTCCCTGACGTTAATTTTCTTAAAATGATTAACGACGATATTACGAAATATTTTCGGAAATCGCTAGCAGGTCAACGTGCTCGTTGTTTTAAATAATCCAATGAGAATTTTAATGAATAATTTTTAAATAATAAATAAGTATGTAAATATGCGAGTGAATCTCATTAATCTTGTTATCAAAAAAAAAAAAGCAGAAAAAAAATATAAAATAAAATTATACAAAATTCTTCTACTATTTTTTCCGCTTCGTTGCCTCATCTTGGGATGGAGCTACATTAACGTTGGAGTAAATTGAATTAAATATCACGGAGAAACTAAGCCGAACCCCTTTTTGTATTTTTCAAAAAAAAAAAAAAAAAGAAATATAACATACATTTTAAAAATTCGAGTTAATGATATTATAAATGATATACATGCGAAGAAATGTAAATTACAATGAATTAAGTATATTTAAATTTGCATGTGTATTTACAATAAATTATAAGAAAATAAAATAATAATATGTATATAACAGACACGTAACGATAATTAAAATATAAAAAATCTTCATTTTTTAAAAATATGTATTATGAATGAACAACGAAATTCGAAGATAAAGTTTGTTCGAATAAAAGATTCGAATTAGTTAGTGAAGAATTGGAAAATGGACTGTTCATGCTCACGCGAACGATACCAGGCGAAAAGAGAATATCAAAGACATTCAATTCGACAAAATTTTGTTTGCAGAGAGGACAATGGGAATTGCGGAGCTCTTTCTACGGTATTTGTAACTAGCGTTGCTTGCAGATCCGTCTGCGAAGCGTCTCGTTTCTCATTTCGAAATTGCATCTTCGAGGCATGTATATAGAGAAGAGAGAGAGAGAGAGAGAGAGAGAGAGAGAGAGAGAGAGAGAGAGAAAAGGCGTGTCGCGACGACGATCGACGATCTTGTCGCCTCGGCAAAGTGAATATTTGCATATTAATGTGATTACGGTAGACATTCGCTAGAGGGACAGCTTGTGCACAGGCAGATGGGTAGAGGGAAAGAGAGAAACAGAGGGTAGAAATGAAAGCGAAATACCATGAGTAACAAGGAGAGAGACAAAGCAACTTTGAAGATACCAAAGACGAGAGAAAGATACCCGCTGAGAGAGGGTCGAGAGAAATGAATCACATCATTATGAATAATAATACGACTTGTCTATCGTACTATCTCTTTCTCTCTCTCTTTCTCTCCCTTTATCTTTTCTTTCCTTCTGGTTGTCTGGTTATTAATAGTAATGACTTAGCAAGGGTTTTTGCTTAGGTGATGGTAAGGATGGCTGTGTCGTGTAAAACACGCACTACTCTTTCTCTAACTCCTTCTCTTCTATCTCACCGTCCAAACGTCCTACTTCTTCCCGTCCCTTATCCATCAACTACGCCTAACACAAACGTAAACAGTTCTTCATTTCTCTCTCTCTCTGTCTCTCTTTTATCTTCATCTCTTTCTCCTGTCATTGTAACCCCTACTAGTGTATATGGAATCCTCTCGTGTAACGCCGCAGGAAAATCATGTAAAATATTTCGCAAGAGCCTGGTTCCTACAGCTGCTCGAGCTCGTCCAGTATAAGCATCTCGTTCTCTCTTTCACTCTCTCTCTATCTATTTATCTATCTATCTCTCTTTCTCTCTGATTGCTATGCAACTGTACGTCGAGTGCATCGCGAGACCAATGGAGCAATGTAAACACCCTCGCGGCTCATTGTCACAAGCTTTGGAGTACAATCGTCATGTTACTCCAACTTCAATTTAAATAAAGAGAATTGAGAAAAGAAATGTAATAATGATTAACGAATAATAATTATTATTTTGTACTTGTATTGTTGATAAATTAAATGTCTTCGTAAAAAATGATTTAAAACCTTTTTTTTTTTTGTAATACTTTACATTTATTTTTCTCGTGTTATTATTAAAACAGTTATCAATTATTTATTATAATCTTTATAAAGATTTAAGATTATGTCATGATATGATATAAGGCTTAGACGAAGCAGTTACGAGCGCAATGGTTTTCCGGTGTTCGATTATCAAAAGACTGCAAGAGGATCCACGAGGACCATGATGAACCCGGATCTGGTTACTCTGATATTAAATCCCCCTTTAAAACTACACACTCCGGTAGGGGTTTATATCTACCGAGTCGAGTCTTCATCCATCCAAGCAAGAATAACCGTGGCAGAACAAAAGGACTGGCCTCGAAATAACTCTATTATTTTTTCGAAAGAGAATAAGCGGTAGAATTTCGACGTTGACTTTTCACGTAAAATATTTCTAGTCCATGCGTGGTCATAAATTCGCGATGATAACTATGATCGTACTTTGTCTATTCTTTCGTATTTTTTTTCTTTTCTTTTTTTTAGTCGATTGTACCAAAAAGACAAAAAGAGAAGAAAAGACCTAAATCGTCGAGTTTAATATCATATAAGGGGTGGTAGACGCGGCCAACTGGCGGTTTGTGGATCGCATGCTGCCCTTTCGTCATCGAAAGATAAATAAGGAAATAATATTGATGGTAGAACTAAGTATACCCTAAGGGTTTTAGTATAGTTATATCGTCACGCTTAATAATGAAAAATGGTAGAATACCGAGGAGAAATAAATTAGAAATGACATAGCTAGCGACGATCGTCTTCTATCCGAATTAAGGTGAGATAGCTCATTAACGAGTTATGCACGCGAACCAGGAATATAAAAAAAATATAAGGTTGCGAGGTTATATTTTTTGGGTGGTTGTTGAAAAAAACTACACGCAGGTAACAATGCAGACACGTGGCAATGGGATCGTACATTTCTACAGTTCTATGCCATGTCGCGCAAAGATTCAAAAGCAAAAATAAAAATAAAAAGATACAGACAGAAAGAAGAAAAAGAAGCGAATGCATTTATTCCAACCCCTAAAAATAATGATAGCGTGAGCCGACACCGCGGTGAAATTCCGAAACCGAATATAAAGTACCGGAGAGCTTGGGAGTCGTAGAAAAAGTTGAAAAGTGGTCTGGTTGAAAGAATGGAAAGTAAGAGAGTGCCGAAGTCAGATGCGAGCAAGAGTCGAAAGAAAAGGACAGGCACGCTCGCCGCATTACTTTGTACAAATAACGCTTGCCGCTGTAATTTGCGAAATTCCCGTTATTTTACATTTTAAACTAGAAAATAAAACGGCCTAGAGCTGGCGGCCGCTTATCCGTCCAACGCGATCTCGATCGTATCGCCCTCAGTCACGCTTACCCTGCTACAAACCGAGCACGACTGCTCTGAAAATTACTGTACTACCCTACGTGGCGTGAGTATTATTTTTTCCCCGTTTGCTACCTTTCCACATTTCCCACACCCCCCTTACCTTCCCTGCCCCCTTCCCTTCATAACCCCTCTTATTCACTACCACCTACTTTTCTTCGATCTTTTTTGCGTCCTTTAGTTTTTCATTTGTATCTCTTCTTTACACGTATATATATATTATAACTAACATTTTAAATCTGAGAAAAAGAGAAGATTTTGAAGTCGGGTGTTCGCTCTGGCGGAGCCCGCCTAAAAGTTCGAATATTTTCATCGGTAAGGGATGATTCTCCACTTTACCAACATAGGGGTGACTAGTATTTCACATTTTGGAGGAAAAACCGAACGCTGTCGCCATCCTACGGACGATGGTCGAACTACGGTTGCTTTTCCAACGTCAGAGGGGTTGTAGGGGTGGTTCGACATTTGCTTGGAGAGGGATGTCTTTGGTCAAGGTGGGGGAATTCTGTACAAGTCCATGTTACCCTCCTCGAAATTTCCTTCTCGTTCGTTATTTTTTTAATACGACAAATATTCTTGAGTAAATTATAAAGATTTAATTATTTTACATAAATATTTTCAAAGTCAATCATTTCGTAACTAAAACATTAATTATGTTTATAATAATTACAGTCATAGAGAAGAGAAATTCAAGGAAGTTAGATAAATCGAATCCTTTTTAAATATCACCTGGCATAGTTCGTAAATGTTTAGTAGATTATTCGTTACATGTTACATGAAATACAAAAAGAATGGTTTCAATTTAGTAGTTTCATTTTTTATTTCTCTCAATCCATATTTTTAGGAAATCATGAAATTTTGCCTCGTGCAAAATGAGCTGTCCGTGGTGTATCCCCACCAGAAAGGGGAAGAAATAGTAGTGGGGTTGAATCGATACAGCCACGATACAACGGTTGATGTCTTGAAACTCGAAATAGGAATGCGCACGCACCCCCTCCTGTCACGGGTCTATCGAGCCTCGAAACAATGTAACAGGAGCGGATCGTTTGTCGCGAACAGGTGACTCTCCCGTAACGATACAGACGTCGTACATACGTTTAGTTTTTAAACGCTAAGAAACAAAGCCTCCCCCTCGTCAATAAAAAAAAAAAAACGTAAGTACTCTTCATACTGATCATGGAAAACAAAAGAATTTCATGTGTCATTTCGAGGATAGATACGAGTCGCGTATCGGAGTCAATTGTTGGTGTGATTTTACTCTTGTCAGTAAAAGTTTTTTAATAATTATTTGCTTTGAAATTTAGTATTTATTGTTCTTATCAAATGTTACTTGATATAGTGATTTTAAGAGTGATTTTGCAACCTTATTTTGTATACATAAAGTAGTAGATGAACTGTAAGTTTACCACTGTCTTGTCATAAACATCGTCGAACTTTACAAATTACTTGATATTTTTTCTATTTCTCTCTCTCTTTCTCTCTCTTTATTATACATTTTTTAATATTAAAGCTTATAAAGCAAACAACATTTTCTTTTAATTACTAAATTTTTACAAGAAAGAAATAATGTAATGGTATTAAGAATTTATGTTAATGTGTAATCAGTAATTCTCAAATACGATCGAACGATTCAAGTGTAAGAATAAACAGTCGATATAGTTCATTACGTATACACCGGACGTTCATGAGTATGGAATGTCATCCGCCATCTCGAGTAAATGCAAATATGTGCTACGATGATAAAAGAGAGAGGGAGGCTTATAAATATAGGACATGACGATAGCGAGGATGCATACGATCTAATTGGTAAATATCGGCTAATCTAACAAAGTATTTACAATCACGTAGATCAATTAACGATTCTAATGTCGTTCCTAATGGTTAACGATAAATGTTTGACTAATGATTCTTTTCTTTCTAGCAGTCTCTTTGTTCTTTTCTTTCGGAAACCTGCAAAAGAATACATTAGAAGCTAAATTCATTATATATATGCATCTATTTCAATTGTAACGATTCATTCAACATGATTTGATCTGAATAAACATAAAAAATAAATATAATAAGAAAATCTTAAGAAAAAAAATGTTAATAAAATCATTTCAAACTTGTTATTAGAATAATAAAACAGAAATTAATGTAAATGTTTAACGAGATAATCATTGTGATCACTCACGCGAATATTTTATTTAAAAATATTTCTGTATTAACGGAATAGAACGATAGGCAATAGAAAGAGGAAGTAAAACGAGCGGAAAGTCTCGTGAGAGCGATAATCGTAAAATGTTCGAGAGAGAGAAAGAGAGAAAGATTGTGTGTGCGTACGTATGTGTATATATATAGGAGTAGTATGCGTGAGGGTAGTATTCATGGTGGGTGGTTAAAGTGTCAGGGCGAAAGCAACGATACAAGTTCGAGATGCATGGTACTCGAGAGCGATCGAGATCTAAGGGGAAAGCTGAAAGTTCGCGTGCGAGCGACTAATAAAGCGGTTGTCCGATATAAATGAAAAAAAGAGACGGAGTAAAGAAATATTTATTGAAATTGAAGTAGTATCGTGTGTGTCCAAAAAGAAAAATAAAGGGTAACGATGTAATCAAATAATGAATATTTTAAAATATATTTATACTAGGGTGAACCAAAAATTCGCGTGCGTTTATTTTGTTGCTTCAGATAGTGCAATTTTTTGAAGTCAATAAAATTACTTTATATGCAAGTGAAATATTAATTTAATAAACTCACAAACTTTTGGTTCATTCCAATAATATATTTAATATAAAATAAAAATCTATTGTGTTATGTTTTCAATTATTAAAACCAATAATAAATAAGAAAAGAAGATCTATAGATCGATCACATTGATGAAAGAAGTAAAAGTCGATCTAGGTTTTCCGTGTGATCTTAAAGCGTAATGCGAACCTCGAGTTTCGTTATATTCTACGTGTATACCTAGAGGGACAAGCACCCCTTTGCCACCCCTGTCGTTCACTCCAACGCGAAAACGAACGCGGGAGAGCGCGGGCGCGCGCGTACTCGGACTTCTATAACGTACGGGGGACGGGGAAGGCCGTGGAAGGGAGTATGAGGGAGCGAGAGACAGATTAATGTGACCCCGTCACCGTTTGAACAAAGCTTCGCACAATGGCCGCACACACCAGGGACAGTGGACGATCGCAACGAGAGACGCTTGCAACGATCTATGCTTACGGATGGCTGGGATGGTAGTTTTGCTATGCGAGCGAGTGAGTGAGCGAGCTCTCTGGATATATTACCCGCCACTCGTGGCTATCACCAATGAGATTCAATGCGTGATCATGCCAGTCCGCCAGCGTTCCCTCGTTTTCTTCTCTGTCATTCTCTCTTTCTCTCTCATTCTCTCTCTCTCACATACAATCTCATGTCAACCTCGATACAAGCAGATATTCTACTAGATAATCATTCTTTTTCGTGTTTTTTTTTTCCTTTTATTTATTTTATCTCTTTATCCTATCGCTACCGTTGCATTAACCCTTTCTCAACGCTTTAAAATTCAACCAGATGATAGAGAACAATGAGAGATGAACAAAAGAAAAGAATGAATAAAAGAATAGTCTAAACAAGCTTCTTTCGTTCTTTCCTATTGAATGCATTCCTTAATTTGGTATTTTTTTTTTGTTATCGAAATATCGTTTAATTCTGTCAGACTAATCTTTGGGATTGACTACTTGCGTGTTCTCCAAACCATGCTCTTCAATTATGCCCTCGTATTTTCGTTCATATTTCCTCGATCACACTCATTCCTGTTACGTGAAAGGGGACGGGGGTGAGGGCGATGATAGTTGTGACCACACCCCCCGGGCGTGGGTTTTCCTGCGCGCGCAGAAAATTCTTACTTCTTATCGGAGGGACTTCCTATTCTGGCTCACATTCTGCGAGACGATAGCTAGAAGGTTAGGTGTGATAGACAAACCGATTTGAGAAAAGGATCGGATTTGAATTCTTGCTTCACTTTATCTTGTATCTTTTTTTTTTATTTCTTTTCTTTTTTTCGATCAATCTCAAGAAAGAGTATCAAGGGACGACGAGTTTTCATGCAATAAACATATATTCCAACCTGGTAGATGGGAAAATCATAAAATAAACAATGGCAATCGAGTTGCGATTGGAAGGATTGTGTTACATTGTTTGAAATAAATTAGATCCATTTCAAGGATTCAATGAAATCGTAACGTTACTCGATAACAACGATATAATATGGAAGATATTTCTTTTCCGATTAAATGAATTTATATTATCGGGTAAAAAAACAATGTTTAATCTCAAAGTATTATGATTATGTTTCTTTTTTTTTTAAAGTTCAAAGAAATAAGTACGATCATGAAGACGGTGGCACGATCGGCCAGCCTAAAAATGTTAGTTTCAGGTTCTTAGGTATTTTCGCTATGGTCTCCATTAAATCACTGGAAAATCTGTTCCAGTGCCTAGCGGCATGGTCGCCACGCCAGTGGAGAATAAAGAGGGGCTTATTATAAGCGACGTTAATTCTCGAATAAATAACCGCGGGCTTGCGCGAAGATCGAGAAGAGAAAGAGGGTTGTTCTAAGAGTAAGAAAGAAAGAAAGAGAGAGAGAGAGAGAGAGAAGGTGAGTAAAGATTGAACTTGGAAAGAACGATGAAAGAGAAGGAAGGAAGGAAGGAAGGAAGAGAGGGAAGAAACGGAAAAGGGATGAGAATGTAGGTGGTTGATTTATTTCGGCGCCGCAAAGATCTGGATCCGCGTACGTGTCCCGTGCTTCAAATTACCAACTTATAAACTCTCTTCCTCTCTCTTTCTTTCTTTAGAAAACCCTCTCATAGATCATTTCATTGTACGAACAGAAAAGCAATATGTGCCCAAGTGTCGACACCTCTTCGAATTGAGGAAAATGTCATCGAAATATCTCTTTTTTACAAATTTACAACCATCTCGTACCTTCGCGGTCGATAGATCCTGCTGATCATCGCGAGTCCGTCTTTCCTCAGCCGGTCGTCTTACCTAAAACAATGGAGAACAATCTTCAATAATAACGAATAAACGTTCGGACATATTAAATTTGTACTTTAATAAATTGTTATTAAATAACTGTGATAAAATTGTTTTAGCAATAATTGGATTTACATATTTATGCATATTTATTTTAATTGCTTGAAATTCGATTTTACATCATATCGTATTAGAGAGAAGAAAATGGGACAAAGACAAACGAGAAAAGAAGACCGAACAGTAAGTCGAGGTCCGGAAAGTCTAAACTTTTTACAGCGGTGTTAGCGCATTTAATTTATCTGGCGATAATGGGGACGAGGCAGCGGTGTTGCGTCGAGGAGAAGAAGAAACGAAGAAAGAAGAAGAGTAGGAGGAAGGGTGAAAACCTCGAGCCACGAGAAGAACAGAGAATCCTTATTAAAATTCATTAATTTCGCCCATCTATGAAAGTTTCATTTTCATGCAAATCTGAGGAATAATCCGGCTGAAAAAAACCAATTTGAATGACTTCGGAAGAGTCGTGCCGGTCGCTAGGGAAACTTGCTTGTTGTGCGAGAGTATGAACGTGCGTACGCACAAAGTTTGACTCTGTAAGTGTGTATGAGAAAGAAAGATAGAATAAACGGTACGTCAAACGTGGCAGGATAAAGCGACATCGTATTCTTACTAAACGGTATTATGCAAATGACGATCCCAACGCATGAAATTTTGGATAGCACGAAAATAAAACTAATGTGATGGAGAAGAAAAGCTATTTCCTGTAAAGCTTTGTAAAAACGATTGAAAATAAGAAAAAGAGAAATAGATAGAGGAAGAGTGAGAGAGAGAGAGAGAGAGTGATAGAAAGAGAGAATGATTGTGAAGAAAGGGTGAGTGAGGGAAGAGAGAGTAGAACGAGCGAACAAATCGTCACGACAGAAATCTGGGCCGACGTGCAATGAGTGATCGCACGTTTCCAGTGGTAACCTCGAGAGAAGCGAAATTTTCCAACCGACAGCCACGTCAAAACGATTTGTCGTCGGCCTTCTAAAGAGAAATGCGAGTCACTCTCCCTTCTTCCTTCTTGTGGGCGGACGACAACCATTTCCTCAAGTCTCAAGAAATCATCCCTTACTCCTATCCTGTTTGCTCCTATCTCTGCCTTTGCACACGTGCATTCATGAAGGACATACGCAAACTGGAAGGAGTACAACCTTCTGTCGATTCTTTTTATTTTCTTCTTTCTTCTTCTTCTTCTTCTTCTACTTAGTCTTATTTTCTTTCCTCTTCTCTTCTCTTTCTTTTACCATTTTCTCAGACCCTTCTTATCTGTTTGCTATTTATTTAGGAGGATCGGACGAATGGCACTCGACTGATACCAAGCGGACAAACCCAAGCGATGCTGGAATCACCTCTTAAGAATACACATGCCCCAGGTGACGGCTTATCGCGTTTATGCAACATTACCCTTTCCCACCGTTATTTACACCACTTTCCATATTTTTTCGTTACTCTTAGTATCTAACCGTGCTTTTATTTTAACGCTCTGTAAAGCAGTTTGAGAAATAAGAATTATTATCTGCCACACTTATTCAATTTTTTTTAAACATATTCTTTAGTTTTACTTTTAATTTGACGAAATATTTCTATAAGATTTGTTTTCATTGTATAATGATCTTATAAATCAAAGGTTGTTTTATTTACGTTATTTATAAAGGGTTTTATATCCTAAAGAACCTAAAGGATATTGACGATTTCGTTAAATTCAGTTCGCGTGACAGGAAGTCCTAAATTGCGTTGTCGTTGTAAGTTGCGACGCGTTAACGATTACGATTAATCGTTTCGACGTGTTATCCGTCGGCAAACGAAAAGATTCAATCGATACGATTAACCACGATATCGAGCGTTATTTTGATTTCGACGCTCTCCCACCCACGTAAATCGTGTTTTCTGTGATTATCGAATTTACCCATCGACTCATGCGCGTTCATGAAAGTGCATTTATTTTCAAAGAAATTGATGAATTTGCTTTATTTTCGTTCAGCAGATTTAAATATCGAATTGAGTTCGCTCATATGCACACGACCGTCCCATCCACGTATCCCGACTATTGTTTTGCATAATATTTTTTTGCATTTTCTTTTTTTTCACCACGATAAACATATCTATTTTTCTAAACTAAAGACATTTTTTGCTTATGAAAAACGTACAAAAGCAGAAATTTTCAATTAATCGGATAATTGGACGATGATGCGTGAATAAATATTTATATTAAAATTATATTATAATATGAAAGAAAGAAAAGGAGAATTTGAAAATAGTTATCTTTGTAAATAACGAATTACGAATAATATTTTAACGGTTCTGTTCATATCATTTTTATTTACTCTTTTATAAAATGTAATTTGCTGAGCGTATTTCGTGCTGCAGTCAATTCGAACGATCCCGGTCGAGCGACCGTTGTCGAATTTTATGCTTGAACGATTATGTTAATATGGATAACGAAGATAACACGACCGCATGCATGATCCTACCATCTCTCTCTCACACACACACAAATACACACACACACTCACTTGTGCCATGTACACTGTTTTCTCTTTCGTACATACCTATGCAATTCCAGTATATTTTACGAACACTTCCTACTTTTTTGTATTTTTCTGCAGCCCTTCGATGAAGCGCCCTTTTGCGATGCTCGGCAGCATCGTTCTAGGGCGCATACGCGAATACACATAAAAATATGCGGACTTGCGAGGCTGCACGAGTTCGCTGCATAATCATGCAGTCGATGAACGCGAGGGAGTTAACCATGCGAGAAAGGATAGGGCAGGGAGAAAGAAATTTACGGGGATCCGCATCGAGTACGATACTATTTTCTGTCTCGTCGTATATCATTCTATGTTCCCTTCGCTACGTAACCTTCCAATTTAATGCATTCTTTGTTAATATTCAGTATGTTATACATTTTCTGGCATAGGTGACGTCCAAAATTATTATTATTATTATTTTTAATGTTTTTTATTTTTTAAATAAATACCTACACGAAATATTATAGTAAAAAATAATGTTAATTTTAATTAAGATTTTGTTTTTATCAGGGAAATAATCGTTGAGTTCTTAAAGGTTCGTAGAATATGAAATAAATCGATAAATATCAAAGCGATTTGGAAGTATTCGACAAATCGACAGAGAAAGATACTCGATAAGGGAGATACACGAAGTTTCCATTCGTCTTACCTTAGCGAATCGGAGGTCTGCCCGCTGTCAAGATAAAGGATGTTTAGGACAGTTGGCTGAGTTCGACGATCGATGAACCTCTTCTTTCTGTCAAAACACCACATACAACGGTTACCGTTCCTTTTAAGAGATATGGACAACTCTCGAGGGAAGAAATTGTAGGACGATGAATCAAGAGTTGAAAAGGTGTCGAAAGACGGCTGTCGGCCATTATTGTCGTTTCTACTTCCGACTATGCTACGTCTATATTTTTATTATCGTAGTGGTTGAAGGAAAGACATTTAGTAATTGTTTTCCTGTTATTCGTTTGTTCGAAGTTTTAAAAAGAACACGAAAAGAGAAATAGGGAAGAAATATAGTGCGTCCCTTTTGGATCGATTTTACGCAAGAAAGACGAATGAAACGTTGGTCTGGTTTCTCTAGGATAAAAGAAGCCGATATGGTCGATATACGAGCGTAACTCTTATCGCGAAGAAGCCGGCGCGTGGAAGAAGAAACATCCCTCGTAAATATAAAAGGTATAAAAGCTACCCTTTTGATGGAGTGCCCTCTTAAGGGTCAAACTGGTATCGGCTAGTACGTTCACCGCAGGATGACCAAGAAGAGGATCGAGTAGAGAGGTTAACGGGTATGCGGAGGGTAGGTCCTTGAATCGTTGCTTAACCACCCTTACTTTACGGTCTCCGTATTTTGTTTAAAATTTACCCTATAAAACACAGGCACACCGATGCCATTCGATTAAATGCATAACTTCCAAACGCTAAATTGACTTTATTTTTTCTATACTATATATAATTAATCTTAATCAGGTATAATCTATACTCAATCATTTAAAAATATCATAGAGAATTTGATTATAAAATATTCTTTAGAAATTTCAACGTATCTAAATAGTAGTGATAGAAAAAGTTTTTTGATTATAAATGAAACAAGTTCGTAGAATTGCGTATAATAAAATACTTTGCAATTCGATATGTTTTCTTGGAAAGTTAACAAACGACATCGAACATGAATAAGAAATAGCAATTGGAAATTCGACGATGGTAGAGCCGATATCGTTTTCATTTTCACCCCCTGGCAATATAGAAAGCTATTTGTCTCCGTAGCTGAACCAAACGGGTACGATGCGATGATAGAAAGCATCATCGAAATTCAGAAGAAAGCGTCACAAGATATTCCCATTTCCTACGCGCCATCTCGGTCATATGGTATCGCGTGTCGGCCTGTTTGCTTAAGGATATCAACGAGAGACGCAGCGGTAGCTCTTGCTTGCCAGCTAGGGGTGAATAACTTATGTTTACCCGCATGAATTCTCATATTCAGCGTAGCTTAAAGCTGCAACTTTTCACGGCGTTAAGCGATAACAAGCTTGAATAGACCTGTCATTTAAACGAGTCTCTTAAAAAATCACTTTTCAACAATCTATATTCTGTCTCCCTCTTTTTCACACATGCAGACATATATCTAAATATTTTGAAACGAATAGAATATATATATATATATTAGAAATAAATTCAAATTAATTAGAGAATTGAAACGTATTTTAAATTCCTTTCGTTGCAATCATATACAAATCGATTTACATCAATTAGAAGAAATAACAATTAAAAGGTAAAATACAAATGAATAGAAGTTATATTTCTGAAAGTTAATGAAAAATAAAATTAACTATAATTCCATATCGAATTAATTCAGGTATAGAATAAACATTCCACGTTTTGCACGTTTTGGTAGGTTCATTAAGTTTTCGATATTGGTATGCGAAAAACAGTGTATTTAATTAATATAAAATTTAATGGCTATTAAAATAGTGAAAATTTTAGGTATACAAAGTCAAAAGTGTGTAATTTCATGAATTTTTTTTACTTTTTATTTCGTAGAGTTAATCGATGTTGTAAATGAGCGGATTATATTGTATAACAAAGAACGATGATGGTTATTTAACAAATGTGTCTTGTGAAAGGATATTAAATAAAAGTGATTTTTATAAACCGTGTAGTAGGAGTATACACGAATGAGCGAATAATACAGAGTGCGTATAAGCCGAGAATATAAAAGCCTAGCTAGCATAGCTAATGTATACGATGAAGCTAGCAGTCAACTTGAGTCTTGGCATATCCGTTGCACTTCCACTACCTAGTCGATCTTCAAGACCGTAGATGATGTATTTTGTTAATGTACCGTATGCGTCATAGAAACGATACACGGATGTATATCAAGGGAGACATACCACTGAGAAGTTATATTTTTGGAAAGTAACCATCCAGCCACAGCTAGCGTGTCGGCCATAAAGCCGTTTTATTTCTTCGGGGGCGGTTTTAAAATTCCACTACTGAAATGGCGCGTGTGTGAGTGTCGGAGGAGGAGATGAAGGGAGTGGAAAAGAGAAAAGGGACAAAATAAAAAGAATCGGAAGAGAAAGAGAAAGAGAGAGACGCGTTTCTGTTGAAAAGAGTGAAACAGAATGAGAGAGACAGAGAAAGGGATAGTCAAATATAGAGACGTAAACTCTGCGAGTGAGTCGAGTAACAGCGGAAAAGGGCATGCGGAGAGTAAAACGAAAAATGTATATGTATATATATATATATATCTATGTGTGCATTTGGTTGTGTACACGCTCTCACGTAACTTCCATCCCTTTTTAGTCTTGAATTCGGTGGGGCTTCGCTCATACATATGGGACCAATTTACAAAAATTATTCAGAAACCAAGGACATTCAGGGTGTGCCTACGCACCATTTTTTGTAACACAGTTGGAACACATACATCGTCCATAGGATTTGGGAGATTTTTTGAGAAATCGAGGGTGTGCAGACAAAAAAAAAAACATCGTGAGAAATAAAAAAAAATGGAGAACATAACTAAAGACAGAATGGTATAATCGTGTTTCCTCGATCGACTCTCTCACATTTGCATGCATGTGTAACATGAGTCGCGATTTTTATTATTACGTCGTGATTATCAGGGAAAGATTTTGAGAAAAAATTGAGAGGTTGTTTTTCAAAGACACCCTGTATCATATAAGAAAGAAAAAAAAAAGAAACAAAATCTTTTCGTTTCTATTGCTATACGCGTTTCATAGTCGAAAAACAGATAAAGAGATGAGAGAAGAAGGAAGAAAAAAAGCATTAGGAGTGTGAGAGAAAGAGAAAGGAAAGAAAAAAGGGAAAAAAAATAGATAGAAAGAAAGGAAGAAAGAAAGAAAGTAGAAAAGTGAGAGAGAGAGAGAGAGAGAGAGAGAGAGAGAGAGGGTAAAAAAAGGGGCTTATGAGAATGCCTCGCTACACTAAATAAATAAAGCAAAACGTACAGAAGGGCGTGTACCTGAGACTAAAAAAGTAAACCAAAGAATTGTCGGGCTTCCAGGTGGCCGAAAGAGAAGACAATAGTGGGTGGAGGAAGGAGAGAAAAGTATCCGAGAAGAAGAACACGAGAGAAAGAGAAAGAAGAAACAAAAGCCCGCGGGTGACCCGCCCGACTTTGCGAAATAAAAACTCACTTTACGGGGAACTTTTATTGCGAGCTCAACGTTTCTTTTGTATCCCTTTGCCCCTGTACGCTACAGCGCTTTCAATCGGTTCAACGAATACATAGTTTACCAATGGTCGCGTTGAGAATACCGCCTTTCTCTCTTCCTTAACAACCTCTATCTTTTGCCTTCTACCATTTTCTCGTTTCATTTTCTTATCTCGTAGTTCCTCTTAATTCCTCTCCTTCTTCTTTTGATTCAAACGAGACCTCTTCTAAGAGAAAAGGAGCTAAGTAAAGAAAGAAAAGGAAAAATGAAAAGCTTGAAGAAAAAGAAAGAGAAAGAGAAAGAGAAAGGGAAAGAGAAAGAGAAAAAGAAAAAGATAGGAAAACGTAGTAGGAAACCCTCACCATTTTTTTCCTTCCGGCTTGGCCTTGGTCTTTGAAGTTTTCTCTTATTTTTCATTTAGGTATTACGGAAGAGTCATTTAAACAACAAAAACGATCTTCCGGCTGGCCGATTCTTGTCGCCTATTGTTATATTTATTTCGGTTGGAAGTGAATTATGTTCCGAATAAGGTGAAAAAGTTTAAATAGGATTTAACTAATGAGGATACGAATTTAACTAATGACCACTATTAAAGTCGTCACTCTAGAGATAGTTTTGTATATATTTTTTTTTCTTTCTTTCTACAAAGTAAAGTGTATCTTTCAGAAGAAAAAAAATGTTATGCGATCTGACGAAAATTTAATTTAATATTCGTTAAGAAATGAAAATATACGTGAAAAAAAGATAAATATGAACTTCGGCATTGAAAAAGTTTCCTTTTTAATTTTTCGCATAATATTCGAGAATTGTTATAGTCTCTTTTATTTTTATACGTTCTCGAAAATACAACAGCACTCAACGAGAAAAGTTGAAAAGTTATGAAACATTTGTAACGATGTGCGCTCTTCGAAAATGCGATGATTAATTTTTCATGGTTAATTTACCGATTAATTTGCCAGGAGGAAAAGTGGTTCTTGCATCAAGTTGAGGAGGGGGTCTGTCAAGAGCACTGATTGAAATATAGGGTAGAAAGGCCTCAGGCTGCAAAATCGAGGGTGGAATACCGGTCGGATTTAAAGCGGCTGACAGCGTTTCTACGACGAAATATTTCCTTACCAGTTTGTAGAAAAAGCTTTCTGTCGATTATTTTGACGCTTCTAGCGACAAATAAGAGTACGAAAGTAACTTGAAACAAGAAAGAGAGAGAAAGAGATACTTGTCGAGAACAGTCGAATAGAATAAACGATCTTTATTAATAACATTAATTTCTCATAATCATCGAAACGTATGAATCTATTTTTTTGAAACCAAAAAATCAGAGGAATGAGCTCTTTTGGTTGACCAAAAAAAAAAAAAAGAAAAAAATATGTTTCAACCAGAACAGCGAATGAGTTAGCGAGATTCGCTTTGAATAATAGATAAATGCAAGCTTGAACGATGGATACGTCGGATACGGGTGCACGCCGAATTTCAGTGTGATTTCCTTGGCATTTTTCCGGGTGTAATAAACGAGTGACGTTTGCGGCGAAGTTCGCAATTAAACCGTACATACAAACTGCGCATACCATACGTAACCGATGTACCCTAGGCGCGGAATGCAGGTAAAGCCCGTTTGTTTTGGAAATTGCGTTAATTCGCCGAGCGCAGACTGGCTGATTTTGTGAGTGACGTGGCAATCACTGCGCAATCACCGAGAACGAACGAATCGTAGAAACGAACTGTCGCTTTCCTATACACGAAATGCGGGCGAACGTGTATGCGATCCTGAAAACCGCGAACGAACAATCATGAACCACGAATAAAAATTCATATGTGTTAACAACAATTTTTTAATGGCACACACGTATCCGTAATTCGAATGTTTTAAAAAATAAATATACTTTTTTTACACGAATATAAATTAAACTATTATTTCTTCCGTTAGTACGAGCATTCGTATAAATTAAAAATATGTTTATATTAAAATTATTGCATCAAAATCGTCATATTTTTATCAAGGAATTTTGCAGTTACCTAAAAAATGAATCAAATTCATGAAAATAATTAAAAAAATATTTTGAATAATAACATATGCATATGATTACTTTATAAATAAATACTAGAGTTGTTATAAAAAGGCATCGAATTAATTGGTACTCCTAATATATTAGGTAGTACCTATATATTTGTTTTTCCTATTATCTATGAACCGAGATTATCCCGTTGCTTACAAGCGAAAATCTTTTAATTAGAAAAGGTAAAGGAAGCGAACACGAGTGCCTACGGCATATCGGTGTTGCAGTAAACGAGAAAATGTAAAGTGTCATCCTAGTAATTAATCATCTATTAATTGGTAAGAAAAGACGCACGTCATCTAGCGAAATTGCTCGATCTTGAAGGGACGACTCCCACCGAGTCAAACGCCTTTACTCGTTATTTATAATTAATTAATATCCGCTCGCGTTTATGGATTAATCATTATGTCCATGCCATCATCGTTCTACCATAGAACAATACATGTACGGTTTTGTAATATTTCTCCTCAAGTTTTACGTAATTAATTTTCGTGATAATGCATAGATCGTTCTTTCGCAAATACGTAACGAACTGTACCGCGTGAGAAAGTTCATTTTACAAGACCGAGCAATACTTTCTACGGAAGTTAACGTACTGACAAAGTTGAAACGTTAACATGTTTGTCGTGAAAGCTTGCATAGTCTATAGAGATTAAAATATAATGAAATGAAAAAAAGAGAGAAATGAAGTAGTAAAATAAACATACAATTTGTCATATATTCTCTTTTATACCGTTCAAATGTAATTAAGTTAAACATCGATCGATGTGACATGAAAGGATTCTCAAAATGTTGTTCAAATTTATTATTTACCTATTTCCCTTAAAATCGGACAAATGTGGATGCATTGTTTATTTTAACTTTCTATTTCTCTCTCAGAAGAGTGATTTACATTCGTTGGTTGGTACCTCTTTCAGTACTGCATCGTAAATTAAATTATTCTTTTCGTATAACTCGTGGGAATGCCTCGCACTTATCAGAATCATAAAATGCGATTCGATAATAACGATGCGAGCGGCATTTCGATGAAGAATTATTTTGTTACTCATGTCTCGTATCGTTTAACGTAAATTCATTCTCTTTACGAAACTAACAAAAATTGTATTATCCATTTGGTGATAAATTTTCATTGAATTACAGTTCAAAATTTATTTTTGTCCTTAAAGTTTATTTTTTCTACATGTGTCTATTAAATCCCATCGTTATCACTTGTATCATTTGATAATAATGTAAAAGAACAATGAAAATAAAACTTTACGGGATGAAAAGTTAAGAAAAAAGAAAAAAGGGTATTATTTTTCAGGAGATTTTGTGGATAGCAGGAAAAAAGATATTCGGGAAGTCAATAAGAAGTCGGATATTATATCGCATGGAAGTGCAAATATTTTTCCGCAACGCACGACCGTGAATGCAGAATCAATAGAGATGGGGTGGAGGATAGGAGAGGGTGGGATCCATTGTGCTCTTCTCTCTCATAGGTTACACGCGTCTCGCGTCGAACGGTGGCATGCATGGACCGTACAAAATATATGCGGCATGCCTACATAAAATATCTATAAAGTATAACCCGAGCCTGCCTCAAGTTCTCATATACATTTATACACATGTATATATATGCACGAGTTGGACCATCACAATACAGAGTACGGTTGTATAAATCACGTTGAAAATTTATTCGCTTCAATAGAGATCTACGTGAAAACCTAACAGATAAAGCGATGGAAGTCTACGTGTATAGGACACCCAGTATACGTATAATGCAGTAGCAGGAAGCAAGATTGCGCCAATTTAATGTAAAATCTCGATTTGAGACGACACCTTGTCGATGAATCCCATATTTTATCAACGATCGGTTTAACTTAGAACCCGTCGTAAATTTGTCCGACTGCATCGACGGTAATACGTGGAAACGGAATTCTCCGACAGGATTTACGTTGTATAATTTATTGATTATTTCTCAGATAGTACATATGTATAATATTTATGTATACATATAATATATGGGAGTATTAGATTCTTTTTTCATTTTTTTTTTTTTTTGGCAGGACAGCACAGCATCAACGGGGAAGGTCGGCCCGGTTGATGACATTTGTGTAGGTAATCAAACGACGAATCAGAACACGACGAGCGTGAATTTTTCTGAGCGAGTAGGAATGTTCGTACGGACACGTGTAGCTTATTTTTCAATTTATACGAGACGTCGGCGACCCCAACAGAAGGTATGGTTTTTGTGAAATCAATCACACGTTATTTGCTACCACACGTCTCTCCCGATTGTAGGGGGATGTCCAACGTAAAAGGAAAGAGAAAAGAGATAGAGAAAGGGGAGGGTGAGAAACAGAACGAAAAGAACAAGAGTGTGGGAAAATATAGGAATCGAACAGGGAAGATCTTTTCGTATCAACATTGAACACTCGACAAATCGATATAAAAAAAAAAAAATGTAGAAAATTTATTTGAATAATTTTTTGTTCAATTTTCTCTTGCAAAGATTTAATCGAAGATATCTATTATTGTTTGTACGCGTGACAATATCGTACTATAAGAAATATAAATAAACATTTTTTAACAGTTCGGCGATACACGAATTTATTACGAATACTTTTTAACTGTTTCAACTGTTAACCGTTCTCTGAGAAAATGATAAAGGGATTAAAAATGCTTTTTATTCGTTCCAGTACCGAAAGGTTAATCAGGCTTAATCCCTTTTAATTCTCGGCAAACGAGATCCGACATTCAGCCGTATTTCATCCGACGTATAAAAAAATGTTTAGCAGAAAGCAAGTTTGTGCGATACTTTTTGGTAAAATAAGAGAAACTCTAATCCGGAAAAAACCGAGCACGAGAGGAAAGAAGAGTGGGTGAAGGAAGGAAAAAAGATAATGGTTGCAGCTGACCGTAGAAAAGAGAGAAGTAGAATGGTGGGTAAAGGGAAAGAGAAGAGAGGGGACGAGAAAAGCAGAGGAGGGAAAATTATTCGGACACGGATATCTCGTTGTGTTATTCCACCAGCATCTGAAATATATTTACGAAATAAAAAACTCATTTCCCAACGTGAAACACAAAAGCATCCTCTTTACTATGTTTCACAAAAATATCAAAATACAAGTCTGAAGACTGCATCAAACTTTCTTTACAGCTCGATTTACTACAAAATCATTTACTTGTCTGACGTTGGTAAGTAAAAAAGGGGGAGAAAAAAAAGAAAGAGAGAAAGAAATACCAAAAGATCAATGAGCTAGAAAGAAACGTAGAATAAAGACGACGAGAGTACTAGATAAGAAAAGAAGGGAAAAGAGTTAGAGAGAGAGAGAGAGAGAGATAGATAGATAGACAGACGAACAGACAGATAGACAGACAGACAGATAGATAGAAAGAAAGAAAGAGAAAAGTAAGGACAAGGGTGTACACGAAGAGACGCGGAGCTTTCGAAAAATTACACCACTAAATTTTCTTGGCAACTACCATCATTTACCTAAACTCGTACCAAAGCTATTGCGAAACGGAGATAGAGGCCGACTCTCAGAATCACAAGGACAATTGTTTTCCCGGTAGAGCAGTGGTAGAAAGCAGTTGATAGAGAGAGAGAGAGAGAGAGAGAGTAGCAGCAGCTACCGAAGCAGTGCGAAGCCAACTCGAGATGAACGGTAATTGTTCGCAATTATTGGCCCGCCTGGGGCCAACTTCAGGATCATCTCAACATACCCAGCAAATTGTTACCACTACCATCCTTCTCCTTTGTATTTCTATTATCCTTCTCTTTCTTCGATAGTTCGACCAACTTCGTCTTGAACAATCGATATTTCTAGTTAATTCACTTGGTTTAATTATATGTTTGTTAAAAATCATTTTCAAGATTACACCTAAGTAAAATATGTTCGAAGAAAGAAGATCTGTTGTAAAAGGTATACACCGATTCGCAGATATTTCCAAGAAAATTGTCTTCCTGGTGGAAACACGGCGATACATTTTCAGCCATTGTGTGAGGATTAACGTTCGGTGGAGGTAACTACGAGGCAGATCAGGATTCTCCTGCGAAATTTACGGTAACTCCATGTTAAACGATAAAACCAACAGCGGGTCGCTGCGGGACAAGAGGGAAAGCGTGGGAAGGGAGGGAGAGAGAAAGAGAAAGAGAAAGAGAGAGAAATGATAGTAGGGGAAGGGATACACAAGCGGAAGAGACCTGAAGACGGGTCTGGTCTCTAGTGTGTGCACACTGCGAGTAGGTTGGTACGATGTTACACTATACGCGAGAATGGTACGTATAGTAACGAGGTCCTCCATATTCATGGTGTACGACATACTCGCGCAAATTTAATCCACCGCCTCCTTTACCCCTCTCTATCTTTCTCCCTTTCTCTACTATTCCCTGGATCACACTAGCTTCCTGTCCCTCTTTCTACCTTTCTCATATGTGCTCTCTCTCTTGTCTCTTGTCTCGTTGCACCCTTCATTCACCTTGTATGTACCTTTCCCGTTGCCTTCTTGTCTCTCTTCTTCCTTTTTCCTCTTACAATCCACCCTATCCTCAATATCTGAAAGTTTTCTCTACAACCACCGCAAACGCCTTCGATTATGCATGGTCAACATTTACTTCGTATTTCAAAATCGATTGCTTTATACCCGCTTACAATGCTATCAGAGTGTACAGTCTTTAAATCTAATTAAAATCTCATCACTCTTTGCATCTTTTTCTATGTTTAGGTATCAAAATATCCTACACACAAGTTTAATATATATTATATTTCTTATAGATATTTCTTTACAAACTAATAAGATTATTTTGATAACGTATAATAAAAAAAAAAAAAAAAATGAAGAAATCTCACAGATGAAGTTAGTGAAAGTGAGAATATTACCATTTCGAAAATCTTACCAATTTTTGTCGGATGTAGAAACGTATATATCTAACAGTCAATCTATAGAACACTGGCGTAGACATGCAAATAATATCTTTTTAATATATAAGTTTTTCTACTATTATATAAAATATAAATAAATTTCAAGAATAGCAATGTTATAGTGAAAAAAAGAAAATTTGTTTTATGAATCATAAAAAAAATTGATGTGTATTTTCAAAAAGAAATTCAAAAATTCCAACAAAAATTCCGTGCGTTCAAATGCCGTCACCACTGTACAATCATAACACGGTACGGGTGGTCGAGGATAGTGTGGATTTGTCCGCGACTTATCTCGAATCAATCCAGTTATAGCATTCTCTCTCACCCTAGCAAGCGTAACCGAAAGGGGGAAAACCAACCCTTAGTCGCGCCGGTCTGTCGGCTGTGTCAATAGCTGATAGCATTAGCGGCACCTATTTCGATCCACTATCATATATTAGACTTCTGGCCAGCTCGGCCCATAGTTCGTTTCGCTTTTTCGTTAAATCTTTTCTTTGTAGCTGATATTCCCTTTAGAAATGGAATGTACAGGGAATACGGAATCTCAAATATGAGCAAGCACCTGTTAAGAAAACTATAAACTGTACTCACAAGTTTCCCAATGCGGAAATTCATGGTTTCCTTATTACTAACATTTTCTCTCTCCTATCTTTGTCACCCTTCTTTTTCTACTTGAGAAAGAAAAGAAAAGAGAGGGTTGTGTTCGATTTGATCGTGCTTTCCGTTATGTCATCAAGATCGCCCTTGTCACTCTTTCACGCGAACGACAATATTTTTCCGTGGGCTGGGGAATAGTGAATTTTTCCCAACTGAAGTGTGTTGAAAAAAAATTCAATTTGACGCATCGATTTCACGGTTTAACTGACCTAGCCCCCGAGCTGTTTTTTCGTTGCCATCGTTCTCGCGTTTTTATATCTTATTGTTAATATATATATATATATAATATTTTTATGCCCTGTTAAAACGTATTATTGCTTATGTGTACACGTTAACGATCTCATATATACGTAATTTGACAGTTTTAAATCAACGCATTACATTTTTAGCTAATTTCTATTAGTCGAAAATCGTTGACATTTTATCAAAGAATAATCTCCTCATATAATCTCTAGAATGAAAATCTCTTAAAAAGAATTTTAATTATAAAAAATATACGTAAAAGTCGATAAAAAGAGTACAGGTTGTTCATTGCTGGTTCCGAGCGGACGTAACGATCAAAGGAAGATAAAAGGAAATGGGTAGAACGAAAGCAAAAGAGAATGGAGGCCCGCAGCTTAGGACAAAGCACCGTTGCATTAAATCATTAATTAGTTTGCCAATTGAATGTACGATAAACCTCAATCAATATGCGGGTATGTATAAATGGCGTAATGCGGTTTTCAAGCTACATTTCGTAGAATACGTAGATGGATAGTTTGAAAACGTTTTCAAGGAACTATTAAATCGAACGAGCTCTTGCATGCGCTCAGTTGATCAGGATGGAAACGTTCCGTTAAGCGCATTTACCTATCGTACTATCGAACATCACTCCGTTCAATCGAGGAAACAATGGATCACCGCTGCGATGATTTACGTCACAACGATAAACAACAATTATAATTTGATATTCAGGCATTTCGAATCATTATTTACCCTACTCGTCCATATACCATTTCGATCTAGTTTGATTCAGTTACAAACTCCCGACTAATTTGATGAATATGTTAATGTTGACTAAACTATCGTTCTAAACTACGCCATCGCTAATCGATCGTCGAATTCATTAGCATTACGAATAGGAATATTCTTTTCTTATTTTTTTCTCCTTTTTTCCCTTTTAAATTAGCTATTTCACTTCCTCTTACAATCTATCATTTACTCGTTTTCCCTCTTATCATCGATTGACTCTTAATAAGATTCATTTTTCATGTATTTCTTTTATCGGGTAAAAAAAAAGCTCGTGGTAATTTGTTCTCTCTCTTTTTCTCTTTCTTTTTTGGTTTTTTTTTTTTAAGTGAAACTTCTTAAACTACGGTAACAATAAAATTTTATGAAACGACATGAAAAGAGAGGGAGCATAAATGTAGGGAGAGAAAGAGGAAGAGAGTGAGATAGAATACACAGTCTATCGATAGTTGAACGAAATTATAGAAGGTAAGAAAAATACACTCTATTTATTATATATATATATATATACGAATATTATTCTCGTTATACATACGTAACCTTTGAAAACAAATGTCATTAAAAGAATTTCAACAGGGAACAACAAACTAGTCTAACGGTGAGTGTCGAAGAGAACGGTGCATTAAATTTATACTCGGTGCTTTTACACTACAATATATATTTCTTTCGATTAATTAACAATCATTTAAGGTATGTCACAAACTTTAATGTATTTTATAAATATTTCATGTTCTTTATACACTGAAATACATTTGCTACAACATTCCTGATCAGTGATTTTAAAGGACATTCAATGTTTAGATGAATTAATTGATTATTTTTTACATAATAGTATTTTGACACAGTAGATAAAATAAAAAAAAAGAAAAGTAGGAAAAGATGTAAATCGAAGAAATGTTTCGTGTTGTTTAAAAAGTTAATCGTTTAAAAAAAAAAAAAAAAAGAAACAGTGAAAACGAAAAGACGAGAAAGAAAACTAAAGAGAGAAATACTACAACTTCTTTCTCGTGAAACTCGGATAAACTCTTTACTTGGTTGTCGAAAGGAAGGCATTTAACGTTGAAAACTTCGACCTCGATTTCTTCGTTTTCTTTTCACATCTATTTTCATTCACTTCTTTTAATTTCAATACGAAGTAAGAAGTAAAATGAATAGAGATGAACGATTTGATTTAACTTAAAATCATAAATTATAACTTAGAAGAATATCGATACTCTATAAATATTCTAAACAAATATTTTATCGAGAAGAACACGAAAATGATATCACATAAGGATATTTAACGATACTCTGAAAGTTGCCCGTTTACCGGTTCTGGCTCGCTAGCTGCCCATGATAATAGAATTCAGCTCCATAATCCAGTGTTTTACGAGTGACGATGGAGGAAAAACTGGTGGAAGAGTAGAGAAAAGAAGAGTGGAATGACGTAGAAAGAAAAAGAGTGGGGGTGACGGTAAAAAAAAAACAAGAAGGAGGAAGAGGAAAAAGAGGAGGAAAAGCGAAAAAGACAAAAGGCAGAAGGTTGAGCGAAATGGTTACTGAGACTATGGAACGGATTCGGAGGATGGGGTTGGTAGGAAGGAGGCTAGAATAAAGTAGAGAGAAGAAGAGCTTGTTTTCTCCGGAGATAAAAATGTTAATTTAAAAATAAGGCGCTAGTTGGGATTAATAGGGTAATAAAAAGACTCGTTCCCCCGAAGCATTTTTCTTCTTCTATCTCTTTTTTTCTCTACTTCTTTACGCCGTTTCCGTCTTCGCCTGTCTCCGGCTGCGAAATGGGATAATTTAGAATTATTGCAAATTAGGGAGCTAGAATCCCACGTTGTTTGCGAATAATAAAGTCCGTCCCGTGGGACGTCGGAAATCGGAAAGCCGAGAACTGGAGAAGAGAGTTTTCGATAGAAAGGGGGACGACATCTGCCACCGGTACGAAACGTGACGAGTTCGATGGATTTTAAGAGGTATACCAGCGTCACCTTTGCTTCCAATAATATATATATATATATATATATTAAACGACGATTCATTCATCGATTCATCGACTATTCGAACGTTGACTTTATTTACTTGGCTCTCTCAAAAAAAAAAAAAAGAAAAAGAAAAGAGCGCTCGTTAAATCAGGAAAACTAATATACCGATATATTTTTAAAAGCTCAAGCCAGTAAATTGTTCAAAATAAAAACTAAAATAAATGAGAACTATCGTTACCGAGATAGATGCTATTATCCGCTTTTAAAAGGAAAGAATTATTAGCAGAATGAGTATTTCTCTCGTCGGTAGTGGAAACTATTAAAAGGAGGAATGAAAATGAAACTTATATACCGAGATATCGTTGTTAGCGAATCGTCGAATTGTTTGCCAAGCAACGGCCAACGAATGTGTACCATTTTGTTGATTTTTTTTTTCTTTTATCAACGTTAATGGTACGTAATAATTTCCGAAAGCGACGAAACTATAATGGCAATTTAACAAGGTTTATATTGAAATTTAAAATACGATGAGAACTAACAGTAGAGTATATTTTCTTAACGACTTTTAGCTTCCTATTTATATATCCTTTAATGTTAAGGGCTACACTTTCCGACAAATGTTTTAACGATGTAGTTAAGAAAAGAAGGGGACCTGAAAGGCAAAGCGATACGAGTATCACGACATTTTAACTTGCCAATCGCGAACCAGGTGGTCCGTTTGCGCGAGTCCTCATGTGCATTTTTATATCTCTCTTATTTTATCCCTCACTCCAACGATACCTACTAGAACTTTATAACGATCTTATTCCCTTAGGAATACACGAACGCGAAAAGACACGCGGTTCCAAGGAAGAAAGATTTCTTCTATGGGGAAGCTGTATCAATGTTTCTATAAAATACAGAGAGAATATACTGTGAGCTATACTACTGCTGCTGCAAAAAAAAAAAAAAAGAAAGAGAATAACGCGTTTGTGAAAGAACGAAAGAAGAAAGGAAAACGGAAAAGAAGACGTTACGAATGTGCAGAAGCTACGACGAACTTGGAATGCAGTTTTAGCTTACTACCTTCAAGTGGGTTTCCCTTAGCGGGAAAGGGAAAGGAGGGGGTGGGGGTTAGAGTTAGGATAGCTAGCCAAGTTGAGACACGGGTAGCTAGTCTCGACTCGGTCGGCGAGGTTAACTTTTAGTGCCCCTTGTCTCGTGCAATAGAGAAAAGTAGCGCGTAAGATCTTTTCCCTCTTTTCTTCTTTGTCTTTCTCTTTCTTTTTAGGTTTTCTCTTGGACCACTTTTCCACGAGCTCGACTACGACGACTACGACGACAAGAGGAAAACGAGGATGTATGTATAGAGAATAGAAACGATGGGAATACGAGGCGATTCCATCGGCGTAAAGGTAGGGATAACATTTTCTTCCTACAGTAGAGACGAGCCTCGAGCTATTTGCTATTCAGACCACGATCGGTGCTATCTGTTTATTCCGAAACAAGCGCATCTCCGCGAATGCTAGCTAGCCTCGTCTTTCTATCTTCCCTTTTCGCCCCTATTTCTCAGTCCTTACCTATCTATCTATCTGCATCTCTATTTCTTTTCTTTTTCTTTTTCTTTCCATTCTTTTCTTTTTCTTTCTTTTTTGTTCTTGTCTTATCGTATTTGATCTTATTTATTTTTTGATATAAATACATAAGGAATTATATTTATTGCGTACGCGTGCCGATAATTTTAATAGTAGAGTATTATTATAGAAGTTATGTGATTTTATTTTATATAATTTATATTATTAATAATGTCGCGATATAATTTCAATATAAAATATATCATTATATCAATTATTATTTTTTATATAAATTATTTATTTATTGTTGATATAACATGCATAAGGAATTATATTTATTGCATACGCATACCAATAATTTTAATAGTGAACTATTATAGTCATGTTTTTTTTTATACGATTTATTTAATAACGTCTCGATAATTTCTCAATCAAAAATATATTATAAAATTAATTTTATACATTTCTTTAACTTAATTCACTTTTGAAATTACACACAACGTACAGTATAAATGACAACATATTTACACATCTGTCTTATTATCTTGTTTTGTTTTTTTTTTTTTTACTTTGATACGTTAGATCCACGTTTGTTTTAACGTCTTCCTTTAGAGAATTGATCACCTTGACGAAAGGGAAGAAACGAGCAGCAAAAAGTATGGGTTGAGTTAGATGAATCAAAAGGAGTGGAAAACAGACAAGGTAACGTCGTTCGGAAGCAGACGTTGTGATGCGTCGGTGAACACCAGTTTTTGACCAGACACAGAGATGCTAACCACTTTGACACTTGACCCAAGCTACTATCGAGACTGTTTTGATCACGCGACTTGGCCACATTATCGTATAGCCTAGACTTTAGCCTTGTTGATGATTCAAAAGACGGTTCTTCGTGCTAGCATGCTACTTTGTAACGCTTTGTAACGTGACTCCCATTGACCGTCTCTTTCTTTCTTTCTTTCCCTCTTTATCTATTCGTCTCTTTACTGTAAATATCCTTCTTTCCTGTTGCATCTACGAACTATATATTTCAACTTACTCGATCTTCCTTTCCTTTTAAAGAGCCTTGAAACATGAGCCTAAAAACAGTTATCATGTTTATTTCATTGAAATACAGTGAGAATATTTATTATTAAAGTTCTTATTTTCAATAATTTCGTTTTATTTTTCATGTAATTCGATAACGATAATAGGAAGTAAATTTTATCGAATGACAGTCCTAAAAAAAAAGGATGTCTATAGAAAAACGAGGTCAATATTGAAGAATTTTTCAGGATCGTTCTTTTGGAATCGCGTTGCATGGAAATATGAAAGATGTTTTTCAGACGAATAGAGGTGGTCCAGTAGTTTTTTTAGTTTGAGCCAAAGTCCTAACTATAGAAATACGAAGGAAACCAAACTTGTTCGTTGAACTTATACGAAGGAAGTGGAAGGGCCACGCACGTGACTGGAGGGTCAAACTAGCACGGCTAAACTATTGTCCATCGAAGGTACAGAAAGAGACGGTAGTCGCGACGTGTAAGATAGATACAAAGGAAGAACATAGAAAGAAAAAGATGAGGAACGTGAGTATGAAAGTGTAAGAGAGATAAAGATAGAAATTGGAGAGAGAAGAAGAGAGATGAAGAAATTCAGAAACAAAGACAGAGAAAGAACACGAATCGATCGGACAGGAAGCTAACGCTCTGATTAAATTCTCCAGGAATTTAAGTGATTTCACATCGATTCGATTGAAGGCATTTCATAGACGAACAGGCACGAATAAGGAGCCAATAAAAGCGCGTTTGTCGGGTGAAAATATCCTGACTTAACACTCGATGGAAAGCATCGCGCGGAATCCGGCTTACAGGAAATTCCGAACGCTTCGTAGATATTTACTCTTTCCTTGTTTATCGAGTATCGTAACGAACGGGTGCCACGTATTGCTTTGTAAGTTTGAACTACTCGATTCATCAGATGATTATATTTTATGGAGAGAAAAGTAGTACTAGACGTAAAAGAGGAAAAATACAAATAAATCAAATTCGAGTATAAATGATTCGTGAATTAATTTCGATATTTTCTCGTTTAAAAATAGATATACAAAATTCATGCAATTTAATCACACCTATCTTTTCTTTCGTTATCGAAGAGATACGGGGTTGTTTCGTTCGTTCATTTCTATGACATGATAGAACAAAGACAGTTCTGAACCGTCAGTGTTACAATAAAACGGACGCAAAAAGAAGGAGAAAGAAGAGAAAAGAGGGGTGAGGATGGGGAAATAAAAGCTAGGAATTAATATTCGAGCGCGCGACTCGTAATTGGATATTGTCCGGTCGAATTAGAGTTTTAATTTCGCTAGATTGCACTGTGACCAACGCTGGCCCGTGTTGCCACCCTTTCGTTTTCTCATCCTCCTGATCCTTGTGCCCTTTTGCTTCGTGATTCCCTGCTACGTTGAACTAGAGTAGCGACGCTGACGAATTTTCGCGAGAGAAGGCAAATGAGAAAGATCGAGAGGGTGGAAATAGGTGGTAGATGAAAAAGGGATAGGGTAGCGCGATAAAGCAACCTTCTCTTGCATCCTTGAGTTTCCTTCAACCATTTTCATGTTTTCCATCTCTTTCTTTCTACCTCTTTGTCTTTTCTTTCGTCCCAGCCAGAAGCTAGGTTGTGAAGTTGGTAGAAAGGTAAAATATGCTGACTTTTACAGGCGCACAGAGAAGGGTAGATGGTGGTTCGAGGATGAGAAAGAAGAGTAGTAGGAGGAAAAGCGAGGAAAAGAGCGAGAAAGGCGAGAACGAAAGAGGGACCAGACCACAAAGGCTGCGGTCGGCTCGATTTTACCGGGCAGACGTGTCCTCGGCAATTATCGAACTTTTAAAGTCCGAAAGGACCTCGTTGCCCGTTACCTAATGCCAGACACGTCCATTGTGAAATTGTCGGCGTTCGGTGTCAATGCCCTTGGCTCATATTCGCGGCAGCTGCGAATGAGAGAAGGGGACAACGCGAGAAAGGGACGTATTAACGTTGGTTCCTTCTCTTACCTTTATCCTTGAGCTAGGCGTTTTATTTAAGGTTACTCCGGAAATATTCTCAGGCGAGTTTCTCTGAATAATCAGTTTTATTGCATGAATTTTGTAAATCCTTATCGATAACAGAGAAAAGGGGGAATGTCAAAATTAGTAGTGCCAAATAGAAGAGAATTCACTCCTATAATACATGTACCTGTTTACTATTCCGCTTAGGCTTACTTAAACGCGAAATTGTGCGCTCGAGTAGATAGACAGACGTGCGTACACGTGCGACGGAATGCACGTCTCTAGTTTGCAAACTAATCGGCAATTCTCTCTTCCAAGTGTTATATGCATAGGGGCTTGCTTGAAGCGGTACGGACGGTTGGCCTCGGGCGAGATGCATGCATATTTGGCAGCCAGAGCAGGCTTGTACTTTGGTATAGCTTGTACTAGTAACGGTTCGGTAACGGTCCTGATATGCAAATATATTCATTACCTACCTTGGATATATCCCTTTTAACCTCCCACTTCCACCCATTCAACGGGCCGTGCGCGTCTTGTTCTCTTTCGTCGAGCAAAAACCTCGGCGGTAAACGTACGATTCTACCGGCCGTTGAACAAACAGCAAAATCGAGGAACATCGATTCGATCTACGCCATGCCATGCTATGCCATGCCATGCCACACCACGCCACGCCTTACTTACTTACTCGATCTTCGTATCACGGATATCTTGAAACGAGCAACGACTTTTCTCTTTTTTTCTCTATTTTTATTTCTTTCTTTTTCTTCCGTTTCTATATTTATGTTAGAAGAACTTTGGTTATTACCTCAACGCTTCATCGAACCGTATTCCGCTAATTAACGAAGAAATTTAAGCTTGATTATCAAAACCGAATAAACCGAAAAAAAAGAAAAAAAGAAATAGAGAGAGAAAAAGAGAGAGAGAGAGAGAGAGAGAAAGTAAGGGTAAGATTATCGTAGACGGTACTCAGCTTTCATTTCCCGTACACTCGCGTTCAGTCACTCGACGAGAGAAACGAGATGCGTTTCGATTTCAACTTTTACGAATCGAATATAGCGACACTCTGTTCTCTCTCTCTCTCTCTCTCTCTCTCTCTCTGTACCTCTTTTCTTCTTTCAAATCAACTTGTGTGCCCGTCGGGGTTCGCTGTATCGTACTAAGCTTGCTCTGACGCGACATTGATTTCCAGATTCCGATTTAGATAACTAAACCGGGCAAACTCGAATGCTTTCGAAGAAGCCGAACGAATTTTCGCTTAGGAGTATTTCTACTGACTGAGCTCTCTAAAGAAACTTTGCGTCACTTAATCCAACCTCCCTTTTCTCTTTCTCTTTCTCTTTCTCTATTTCTCTCTATTTTTCTCATTCCATCTTTCCTAAGTTGCCATAGCTAGAAAAGTGCCAGAGGTAACTTGGAGACGTAGCACAGGAGTCTAGTAAAGAGCAAAGCACAACGAATGCCACCGTAAGAGTAGATGAGAGAGACAGAGGAAGAGGGGGTGAGAGGAAGATAGAGGCAGGAAGGGTGAGATGAGGAGAAAATCAAAAGAGTAGTGAGAGTTTAGTCTCTCCAACGGTGTTCCACTAGACATAGCTTGACATCGTGTTCGTTGTTCACCTTCAATCCCCTTTCGTCCCTCTCCTTTCTTTTTTATTATTTTTTCATCGGTTTTCAACCCCTCTATTTCGTGCGAGGGAAGTTTTGGTGGCATGAGCGCTTGGATTACGTTAAGGGGAAAGAGAGGAAACTGCAGTTTATTTCAAACGAGATACGAAGACCTCGCTTTAGTTCTCATATCACCACTTCGTGGAGAGGTCTGACGATGTCAAGAAGGAACGAACGCGCCCCGTTTGAATATTATATTACTTTTAACTTTTTCTTCGAATTTTTCCGCTTATCTTTTGCTTTTTTAGCGATTTTTACGTTTGATGTTGCTTAACCACCGGATTAAACGAAACTACTTTGAAAATATCGATTTTTTTTTCTTTCTTTTTTTCCCTCAGGATCTTCTATGCTCTTAGGGCCTAGATTATCGTCGTAACGATTAATTAAAACGTTGCAGCATCGATTCTAGATTGGGCCGACAACACGTGTACGCGCTTAAGTACCTACGTGATTACGGAACAAGTGACTTATCGCGCCGGCACAATTCTACGGCCAGCCAAGCTTACAATCAAAAACTTTCGGAAAGCTAACTTTTTCACTTTGCAAGATAGTTTTCGCTGAGTTAACAACAACCTTCCGACACGAAGTTTTCCATTTGTGGAAACAGACGAATTTCAAAGTTTCTCAACGAATTTTAGAACGCGCACGCGCGCGCGCGCACACATACGAAGCGTTTCCTCTTCCTCTTCTTTCTCTTTTACTGGAAAGAGCACGCGCACGCGCGTACCCAACGATGCATGGAGTAATCTCTGTCTCTCTTTCTCTCTCTCTCTCTCTCTCTCTCTCTCTCTTTAGCTGGCAACGAGCTCATCCTACCTACGTATCGCCCCATATCGCACAGAAATTGCTCTCTTGAAACCGCGTAAATGAATCCTCAGACGTCACGCGATCGAAATTTTCAATGAACGCTCTACCTACCGGATAATACATATTATTCACGCTAAAGATTATACGCATCGTCGACTTACGATCTCTCTCTCTCTCTCTCTCTCTCTCTCTCTCTCTCTCTCGTTTATTCTCTATCCTTGCCTCTATTTTTCTTTTCTCGATCGACCGATCAATTTTTCTCGTTCAGTCATGATAAAAGTCGAGTATCTAACTAAATTCTTATCTATATCCTTATTTATGTTCTTGTTCTCTCTCTCTCTCTTTCTTTCTTTAGACTTTAGTCGCCGTGAGGAAGACGGTTTGGCGTGCAAAGGGGAATCTCAACCAAGCTGCCGCCTGTCCCGAGGGAGTTTCCACTAATTTTCTGTAGGTCCAAGTAGAAATGGACCGTTAACACCCTGGTGTAGGAGGTACGATATAGAAGTGTAAGACGAAGGGAAACTAAATCGAGATAGAGAACCAGATAGACGGACAGAGAAAGAGAGAGAGAGAGAGAGAGAGAGAGAGAGAAAGATGACAAGGATGGTAGCAGCTCGAAAGCCAGCCGGGCTATGTAAGAAGAGAGAACCTGGAAGCAGAGGGTGATGTTAAAAGTAAGAGAGGGTTGGAACCTCGAGTTAAACAGAAACTTCTTCCCCACCCTCGAATCATCCCTGTTTGCTTTTACTACGCCTTCTCTTTCTACCGTTTCCTCATCCTTCTCTTCTTCTTATATGTCTCCTAACGGCCGGAAATTTGGAAACTTGACACCATCATGCTGACCGACTCGGCGGCTTCTTCCTCTTCTCATACCGATACTTTGAAGAACTTCCGACTATCGTTACTTTGATTCATCGTCTCAAGATCGGCCCAATTATTCTTCATAGAAAATGATGCTACGTATTTTATTTCGATTGGGGTAATTTTCATCGATCACTTTTTTATTTCCTAGTTTTAGTTTTTATATATATATGTATACTTTCGTGTCATTTAACACACGTTTATTTCGAAAACGAGCGTAAAATGTTACGCATAGAAGAAGCAGCTTCCTCGTCGTTCTAATAATACGACGAGAATAGGAAGAAATGGTAGGTAGCAGTGGGATACACCTCCATGGAGCTTTATAATAGCACGATGGAAACACAATAGTACCCATTCTACCTTTCTCCCTTCATCCATCGTCGTGGTTCGCGAACGTACTACCGCGAAAGCCACCCTCTCACCGGGCCTGCTACCGGTGGTAGTGTACCCCCTTACTCTTCCTACCTATCTACCTGCCCACCTTTGGAAACTTTACATAAATGTACTAACTATAACCATTGTTTCGCCGAGGCACCGTTCGCTCCGGAATATCCTGTCCAAGTGATATTTATCGTTGCAGGTTAATGAATTTCTCCTTTCAGACTCCACGTTCATTCCGCTAATCCGTTTTCTCGAGGTATCACATTTTATATCCTTCCTGATAATTTCTTGTTTCACATCCGAGATTTACAGTTTGATTATTGAAAAGTTAATAAATATTAGTCTTTGATAAAGTTTTTGTCGAAAATTTTCTTTAACGAAAAAAAAAAAAAGAAAAAAGAAAGAAGATAAATAAGGGAAAAACTACTTTCATGCTACTACGTTTTAAAAAGGATTCAAGATTTTTCACGAGTTCATCGAATAAAGGAATACTTCCTAATTCGCCGGTGAAGCTTGAGTTACGTCAAAAGAAATTGTTCAATGTTTCCGACTCTAGACCATTTGCGCGATTTGGGAAGCAAAGAATGCTCCACCGCCCTTCTTTTCTTCCACGCAACTACTATCAGCTTCTTTTCTATTATTTCTTTCGCATCTTTTCGTTCGTGCCGAGTCTTTCTTTCCTTCTTTTTTTTCTCTTTTTTTTTTTTTCACTCACCACCTCACAATCAGTTCTTCCTTTCTAGACTGGGATAAGAGCCACGTCTACAAACCCGAATAAAGGAAGATAGAAAGAGAGAAAGAAAGAAAAGCAAAAGGTTTTCATTCGTAGAATTCCATGTACCGTGATTTGTAGCTAACGGTTAATTCATTTTCCCCACTGATTCCCCTTTTGGTAGTAGCAGATTGGCGCCGAGAAAAAGCCGCGATGCGGAAAAGTATTGTCCGCACGCGTTCCTCCTTATCAAATCTTTTTCTTTCGAGACTTTTACCGAAACAAAGGGCAAGAGTAGGAGAAAGTACAAAAAGAAGAAGAAGAAGAAGAAGCTTTCTACGAATTCCCTAGACCACTTTCGTCGATGTTTCCTTGTCCAGTCAAGCTTTGACGTCAGGGAATGAAAGAGAAACAGTAAGAAGGAATGAAAGAAGAAGAGAGAGAAAAAAAATCACATCCTGCGGGAAACAATTTCTGCCTACGTCCGAAAGAAAGAAAGAGAGAATGAAATCTTTTATTAAGGCGCACCGCCTATAATATTTTATGATCCACTCGGGAAAATAACTGCGAAATGGTTTATGGTGCCACATGAAATACTTCGATCCCACGTGATCGGTAATGATTTTGAACGACCACGCGAAACGTCTTTTTACATATTTACGTTAAAATATATATACTTTTTGATGTAATAAACGAGCCGACGATTGCAAAGGAAGTCATTTGTTGTTTCTATTCTAAAACGAATGTTAATGTTATGCAAGAAGCGCGAACGGCAAATTCGATCACGAAACGGCGAAGTTAATTATTACGTTAACACGGAGGGCAGAAGGAATTACAGCGGAAGCGACTCGTATGCATGAATAAACATTACTTTCCGATGTAAAGGGTGCAACGTGGTACGAAAGGAAGAGCTTGCCCGTAGATGCCATAGAGGAAGAGAGACGAAAAGGGAAGGAGGTAGTAGAGGTGTAGGAGGAGTGAGCTAGGGAAAGGTGGGTTGGAAAAGAAGAGGAGAGAAGAGGTGGTTGCTTTCTCTGTTTCCAGCGTGTTAATTGTCAGCACTCACCGTTGGCACATGTGCGGCGAAACGTTTGGCTATTCATGCAAACAGTTTTCGAAAGTTTAATCGGCGCATCCGTTGGGTGGGCCGTACGCTCGTTCGTTTCGAGTTCATGTGCGGAGAGGGAGATGGAGAAGGAAACAGAAAGAGATAGATATATAAATACATACACATACGCATGCATGCATATATATATATAATATATATATATATATTTTCACATATATATATATAGGAAGAGAAAGAGAGAATTGGGAAACGAGAGACAGATAAAGTGAAACAAGGCAAGAGAGAAAGAGAAAACATATGGGAGCAAAAGAGAAAATCGGACGAGAGAAAGACGGAAAGAGAAAGAGAAATAGAGTGAGAGAAAGCGAGGAAAGAGGGTGAGCTGGTGCGAGAGAAAAGTTGTTATCTGTTTCACAGGTGGTGATAAGGCTACGATTTGTTTCCACGTGAGCTTGCTAGGCATAGATTAAAACTGTTTAAGCCCGGCCATCCCCAGAGGCACCATTTCTACTCGAGTTTAATCTATTCATACTGTTCCCCCGCGGAATCCATCCTCCGCCTTTCCAAGTTCAGCTTTACTCTTGGGATACATTAAATGTTCCCACGAATGTCTTTAAGACGTGGCAGGAACGGAAAAATCTAGGAGGAGCAGCATGTCCTTCTTTATTTCTTTTCCCATTTTCTTTCTATCTTTTTTTTTTCTTTCTCTCTCTTCTTTGCGCAAGAGATTATACAGAATAGATAGAAAAGTTCTAGTTTAAATAAATTTCTTCAAGTAGGTCATGTCGTGGGGCAAAAAAAAAAGAAAAAAGGTTATTTTGAAATTACTTGCCAGGAGACTCGTAATCCTAACGATTATTTTAATTTGAATGAAAAAATGAACAAAGTATTATTGGATTTTGTATGTGTACATATGTATGAAAAACATAGAGTACAACATAATGTTTCTTTCTCGCGTTATTTTATTCGCGACAGATCACAAAATGTACCAATATTTTGCTTTCATCTTGAAAACTTACATGCACGAAAGACAACATTCTATAAACCATGAGTATATTTTTATAAAAAAAAAGTGAACAAAAATTTTTATATTAAAGAAAGAACGAAGAAAATGACAGGATAATAAATGTCGGATCAGTTCAAGGATAATTTTCACACTTAATTCCTATTCCCTCGCACCCATTTCCTTCAATCATGAAGGTTGGAATCGATGTGGCGAAACGCTAGGGATGTTTCCAATTATCGTTAACTATGGGTAGGAGTGATGTATATATCTAACAGCAGTAATCCCAAGTATATAACTACGTAATATAATAGTCTTCTATTTATTTCTTTCTCTTTCTTTTTCCCTTATCTTATATATTCGACTAAACTACCAAATCCATTCCCTTATGTATATAAATACATGCTTAAAGTATACAGTTCGTATACGTGTATAGTTGAAACGAAAGGAAATCCGTTAGTATAAAAGATTATCATCAGTATCAACCGATAAATAATTATGCTATCAACGAGTTCGATATACTTTTATCATTGTTATCAAATCCCTGAAATTGAATTCTTATCGATCTACTTTGTGTCTAAATTATTTTTCCATTTATTCACATCCATTTAAGCTTTTTATTTCCCAAAAAGAAAATTCTAATGACGATCTTGGAAATATGAGAATAAGAGTACATCAAATCTCTTTTTAATATATCCTCGAACAATGCTTGAAATCGAGTCAAGTGCGTATTGCGTGCACCTCGAAAGCAATAAATCAATCTCTGAACGATTTACTTCCCTTAAATTCGCCCTATCTCCCAGTTTTCGCGATCAGACATGCGATGTAACAATTACCGTTCGCTTTCCCTTTATCTTTATTTTTCCTTTTCTCTCTCTCTCTCTCTCTCTCTCTCTCTCTGTGTGTGTTTCTTCCTTTCTGTGTTTCTCTCTCTTTCAGCTTCATTCGTAATATCTATCACCAGCAACCCCAACCACTGAAAATAAGGGCTAGGGAGAGATGAATTCCGATACGTAGGGTACAAGCCTTGCAAGGGCAATTTTATGACCAAAAATATATGTCACTAGTTATTATTTGTTGAATCACTGATATTTCCTTAAAAGAACTTATATTTTTTTGTAATGTTTTATTCTTTTTATTTCTCGAAATATTTTACTTTTCCTTTCTTACCTCGAAAACATTCCGAGATGATTTTGCTTGTTAAAAATAAATCGTTTTAAACGGAAACTGTCTTCGAGACAACGAATAGAAAAGATGTACCGACGAAGGAAACGTCTTCGCATAATTAGTAGAAAAATTAAGCCTCTTTGGTGGTACGTGCGAGCGTAATTAAGATCTGTAGATGGCGTAAAGCGTTGAGATTTCTACGATGCTAATTACACGGCACTTCGCGGTTCTTATGTGCCTACCAGCCAGGTAGGCAGTGGGCAATAAATTCTACGCTGCACGACTAAGAGCCACAGTGAAAAAGAGAGAGTAAGATAGAGATAGAGAGAAACAGAGAATGGGAGAGAGAGAAAGAGAAAGAGAGAGAGAGAGAGAGAGAAGGGGAGGGCAAACACGGCTGAGTTACGAAGGAGAATAATGTCAGCAAATATACAAGCGAGTACAATGGGTAAACGTGTTTAAAATATATTCACCACTGCGAAGCACATATATACACATACTCGCCCACCTACGGTACACAAAATGAGTGAGTGTGAAAATTTAACGTGCATACTACTCCAAAAGGAATTAAGCGCATACATAGAAAGAAAGAGAGAGAGAGAGAGAGAGAGAGAGAGAGAAAAAAAAAACATGATTACACGATAATACAATAAAGAGATAAGTTGAATATACCTACCCGAGCATGCATTTTTATTGCACTCGCAGGACTATTTTGAGAATATCGAGACAAGGATAGCGATAGTAACAAAGAACACGGTGCAAACGTTAAAGAGAATGAAAAAAATAAAAATATTTAATGGAACATGGAGGAGAAACAATGAGTATGCGTCGCCACAGGACGCGAGACGGCCGCTGGCTGTTCTATCTTCGATCAGTTTGCAACATTAATGCGGCATTTACGGTAATGGCATGAAATGACCTGGAAAAAAGCCTACGTATTTTCCGTCGTCCGCGACGGTCGTTTCGACTGACCACACATATGATCGAACCATGACAACCGGTCAAAACATGAGTGTATTCGCTGGCACCCTGTACGCGATGACCAACGGAACTTTCGTAATCGATATTTTAACTTTGGATGCTAGTAATTTCCTGGAAAAAATATAGATATATTTGTTCGGTTAAAGAAGAAAAAAAAGAAAAAAAAATAGAAAGAATAGCTATTACCTTTCGAGCAACGATGAGTCCTGGAATACGTTTGACTTTACGGTGCGACAATGATAGGGAAAAATTCTAAAATCCACGAGACCATTAATGACCCCCGGACTCGTAATATAAAGTTTTATTTTCTCCCATTTAATTAACGCTATTTTTGTTTTTACGATTACTTGCAAACGAAAAGAAAGCTATTATAATAACGACAAAGTATAACTTTGGTTGGTCTAGTTAAGACCTCGACAATATCATGAACATTCGTTGTTGGTTGGAGTAAAATAAAAAAAAAAAAACATTTTTTTAATAATTTCGCAACTCGAGCGTAAGCTGTGAGACGAACAAAGGAGGATAACATTATCATGGATTTTGGCTCTACCTAGCAAGGTGGTAGACACGTGTAGAACACATCCAATTTTATGAAAATTACGTCACTCGGATTAATCTGTTTGCGGAAAGGATGTTTCGCATTTATGACGCAGTTGGGAAGGTAGGCAAGCATCCTTTTCAGTATACGTTTCTAGAAGAGCCCGCATGTCCTTGGGTTGCGGAAGAGTCCCAATGTACGGGTAATGCGCGACCCTTCATAAATCTCTTCGTTGCAGGAGAGTAGAGAGAAGCAGGCTCATTCTATCTTCTCTCTGCTGTGTTCGTTGCATCCTTCGGGAGATTCCGGTAAATAAGCTGGCCGAGTTTTAATTATTCCTATTTTTCGCATCCAGGTGGCTTGTCCTCATCACGAAGCTCCCGTAAGCTCGCTCGTCTTGCTCGTTCTCAAGTGGTTCTCGAGATTTAATTATGCAAATCGTCGTGCCACTAGACAAAACCAATATTTGCCTGAGTTCTTATGTTAGATAGAAACGAAACCTCCGACCTCGGTGGCCAAGGATAAGAAAGAGAAAAGAAAAGAAAAGAGAAGAGAAGAGATGGAAGAAATAGAAAAAAAAGAAAAAGAGAAAGAGAGGGCTAGGACCGAGAAACTCATAATCAGGAAGATTCATTTGCCTTGGTAAATAAAAATATAATCTCTCGCCTCTTTGCTTGCGCCACGAGCACCGCGCCCTAACGGAGATCCTCTTTGTCGTCATAAATACATTTTCCTCGAACGCGGTAATAGGTTTCCCACTGATTAAAGCTGTCCATTAACCTTTCGCCTCTTCTCGGATAAAGGAGAACGGATTAGGAGATTACAAGGTGGTGCGGTGGCAAGTGAGTTAGCTCTTAAAAATCGACTTTCTAGAAAGCGTGCGTGAAGTCTGGATCGTTAACACGATCCCGCTTCATTTCAAGAACGACTATACCACGTATTTTACATTAATCATTTATTCTATTCTCTCATCGAGTATCGATGATAAGAGTTCTCGTTAAGTCGACGATTCGTTGCCTGTTGTATCTCCTATTCTTTTCCCAAACGATCAATTCCATCTGAATGTTTCGCGAGACTACGGATCGTATCGTAGGAGGATGTTCGAACGTTTTTCTCCCTACAATGCCGTACATTTCAACGATTCTCTACTCTACGAGATTATAAACCGGAGGATACGATCATGGATTAAATGCAAATGGAACACCACTTCTCCTACGCCTATCTGTTGCAGCGTAGCGAACTCTTGCAAAGCAATTTAACTTCTTCCGCGGAAGAATAATTTCATTCATTCGTTTAGAATTCTCTTCTATAGTAGTCAAATGGATCTGGAGAAACTTGCTTAAATCTCAATGAGAAAAGGATAGGTATTAGTAAAGGAAGGAACTAATAAAAAAGCATTAGGGATTTTTTCTTTTCTTTTTTAAAGACTACCAGTAGCAATAAATTGTTTCAACTCGTTAATTTGCCGATAATGAGCTACGAATAAATATTTCCGAGGAATAAAAAATTGGGACGTTTTGTCCCGTAAAAAAATTCACCCCTTTTTACTTCTTTATCCTATACATAGGTAGGTACATGCTCGTACACGATCCCCGATAAAAGTTTCCCCTACGATCATGCGCGAATCTCGTTACAAGGATAATTTTTCCCGTAGGATTTCATCGGGATCGTTGGGGCCAAAATATCAGGGCTGTGTTGGACTTTAGGAAAATCGAGAGGTAGCGTGCCGAGCGAACAATGGCCGTAACGACTACCACCGGCTATTGCATGGCGATTATTCATGTTCTCCTTCGGTCCTTCCATGAAATCTCTAATAACGGTGGCTGCATTGGATAGCCCAGGTAGCGAGGTTAAAAGCTTCTCTCGCATTAAAAAAAAATTATCCTTCTATGGGAGGGGAAGAGGGACAACGAGATGGAAGGATAGAAAGAGAAAAAAAAAGGAAGAGAAGGACGAGACTATATGGGGGATGGGAAGGAAGTAAGAAAAGACGGTGGTAGTCAAGCAGGTAATGTATCCAGTTAAAAGTTTTCGCAGGTTCACCTTGTAGCGAGTAGGAGGGATGGGTATGGGGGTTAGGAAAAGTTCCTTGGAAGGCGGTCGAAGTACACTAAGGGAAGGGACGAAAAAAGGTAGCACTAGAGGCTAGAGATTGTGCATTTGTTATTCATGGGGTCCGACGCTTCAGTTAGCTTTAACATTCCGCCGCGTGAAAAGTAGCCGCACCTTTTACCGCAGCTCCACGTACGTCGTATGCAAAGAGGGGACAACCTTGGATATAAGGGATGAACGATGCGTCGAACGTGTCGACGGAAGAATAAAAAGAAGAATAGAAAGAAGAAGAATGGGGGGGGGGGAAGCGATTCACGATCCTAGAATATACTACTACAATCGAGGTAACGATCGATTTTGAATCCGCTTATCGTTAACGCGTTACCCAAATTAGGGTTCTATTTATTGTTCGGACAATACGACTGTAACGTACTTGCTAGCTTTTATTTAGGTCAGTTCATGTAATTAAATCGTTTATACGTTTAAAGCATTAACGAAGCGGCCCACGTTGGAGAGGAATGATACCTAGCCCTACCGGTGTTACGTAGAACCCGATCATGATTACGCGTTTTCGATTGGAATTACGAATTAATGCTTGTGCAACCACAAATCGTTAATGCTTATATCCGTTCACTTTTTAGTATTGTAATCCTTTTTGTCTTCGTTCGATATTCGTTTTATCTCTATTTTTATTTCTCTCTATCTCTATTTATCTATCTTTTTTTTTTATTTTCTTTCTTTCTTTTTTATTTTTTTTATTTTTTTTCTCTTTTTCTCGGATTCACCACGTATTCCGTGACTCTTTCACCAGGCCAGTATATGCTATAGGTCAATTATAATCCCCCGCTAGTGGCGCTTTTCCATTCTCTCCATAAGAGCAAACGAGCGATTTTCAATGGACAGTACCTGTCGATATTACCCTCGTCCATCTTCTCCGTGTAGTGTGCTTTGAAAGCCCATCTGAGGGTGGGAACGAGACTAGCTAGCTAGAGAGGGTACAAAGGGACGCCAGGGGAGAGGGCTAGCCAGTGGTGTGGCGAGGGCTGGCTAACGATCGGTCGGAATCGGTGTAACCAGAATTAACACCACGGCTTGATTTTTGCCGCATCGATTTTTCTGTTGACATGAATGTACTCGGCCTCGAAGACCGACCGACGAATTGACCGGCGAATTCTCTGCTTTTCTCTGTACAGGCTGCTGTACATCCTGTCTAAATGCACATGCGCGTTAATACAAGAATATCTCTTCTGTCACTAGGTGTATGTTTCGGAAAAAATCTAACCCTTTTCTCAAAAAAAAAAAAAAGAACAAAGAAAAAGAAACATTATCGATTTGGTAATATGATAAAAAGATAAAGAAAAAGCATACGTAAGAAATAATATAATACTATGCCACAGTGTTCATGTTGGAAGTACTTTAAGTTGGTCGTTAAAAACGCATCGTATATCTTGACGGAAATATCGCGCCTCTTGAGAGAACCATTCGTGGGAGGCGTAAGTGGGAGGGTGGATATCTCATTATGCAATAGCGTCGCCTTTTTGAAAGCACCCTAAATTTCCCGGGTGACAGTTTTTTCCGAGCCACTCAGAGGGAGAGTTGGATGGAAAAAGAAAAAAAAGACAGAGAGAGAGAGAGAGAGAGTGGGAGAGATGAAAAGGGGGTTTGGGAGAGGGAGAAAACACCAAGTGACGGCGCACAGGTGCGTTCTGTTGCTTGGCTCGTCGACGACGTTACTCGAAAGCTGCAAAGGATGACGATATGAAATTTCTTCTCTCACTCTCTTTTACTTCTTCTTCTTCTTCTTCGTTCTTTCGTCTTTATCTCTTTACAAGAGCTACGCTCTGCAAAGTTCCTTCCATTTCTTCATTCCTACCTTGTCATCCTCTTATCGACTTCTTTTACCCTTCATCGATATGATTGTTGTTGCTTTCTCGTCTCAAAAAGCCAGCAGCACCTTTTTCGTAATCTCTAATCTCTAATCTTTCTGATGCATCCGAAAGTTTTATTACCTTTGCATTTTCGAAATGGAATTCATCCATTCAACCTTTTCCCTCTTTTCTATATGAAATTGTGTCGGTATACAATATATCTATATATACGTACCTGTGTAAGTCGTTAGAGAAAGTTTTAAATTTATATACATTTTTAGATTATATTGACTTTCATTGAAATCATTGATAAAAAGAAAAACTGCTCTCCCCATTTTGGAAAATATAAATAACGTCACCTCTAAAACGAAATAAAATAAAATGTTTAAATATAAGAATAATTCTTAGTAGAATAGAGAGAATAGAGATAACGTTGTTCCTTCATTTAACTAAATATATTATAATAGAACTAACAATAAGATCTCGGGTTAACTGGTAACTCCTAAATTTCTATGCTATGCCGTACAAACTACCAGCGCAGCCCTGTATTTATGGATCACCACCGTATGATATAATCTGTATTCACGGTTATACCGCAAGGTCGATACGGGGGTGAGCTGTGGGTGTTGCGGTGTGCAACGTAAATCGCCACTCCCGACTATGAAAGTAAGAGCGGGCGCGCTTGGAATCACGTTAAACACGTTACTACCAGACTTTCTTCCTTGTCCTCGTAAGGTTAGGTCATGGTTCGACGAATGGTTGCAGATATCCCTTACGATTGCTTTTTCATGATAGAAAAATAAAAAAGAAAAGGAATAATTTTCTCTCGAAACAAGTCGATACGTTTGTACGACTAGCTAAATCTCGACTAATTTCAAGCAAGAGGGATGGAAGAGTTTCAAGAGGGATACGAATGAGTATCGTACTTTACGACGCGTCATTCTCGCCTAATTTCCGAAGTAATTTATCTTTCGCAACAGGGAGAACGTTCATTAAAACCAAGATAAGATTCGAGATAGACAATCGAGAGACGTTTCATGGTAGTCTTCTCTTCGCGAAAGTAATGCATCGCTATAGTAGAGTTTCGAAATAATACTTTGAAGTAGGAAGGTGGCTGGATAACTAGTTGGTTGGTTGGTTGGTTGGTTGGTTAGTTGGTTGGTTGATTGTGAGAGTCGCGAGAAGGTGGGGAATAAAGGGGTGAAAACCGATGGTGAATTAAGCCGGTACGACCACCGACGCGTATACGTCTTGCCCAAGCTTAACGGATGATTAATCTATCCGCACCCTCCGCAAACAAGTACCTTCAAAACAGGCACCTTGGCGGGCCACCTATATTCGTTCGTACCACCCACCTATCGCGGCCTCACTACGACAAAAACGGCTGCTTCCAATTACCATCGAGCTCGTTTGGAATCTCCCTCGCTAATTTGAACTCGCTCCCGCCGACAACTCGTTTTCCAGACCACAGACTCGGGATTTTGTGAGGTCGTTCGCCCACAGTAACGGTACTTCGTCGATTTCCCTAATCCAAAAAAAAAAAAAATTCGTTGAGATAGCTCCTATTCGTTATACCCATTCAAATCGAACTTCTCTGTTACTCTTGTATTTTTCATTCTCTTTACATTGTATCCTTGTTAATTTCGTTGCATCTGGAAAGCGAAAGGTTACCTCGTAAATCGAGCTTCCAACGAAACAAAATCTTTTATACGAAGCAAATCATTTTAACGAATCAAATGGCGGTGAGTGGCCGCGCTTGTTGGAATTACACTGAATCCGTATTACTCGCGCAATACATACAGTAAACATCGACTAAGCTGCTAGATACGGTACGTTACAAAGCTGCGTTAACGACAGCTATGTAAGCTTCCGCGTTTACGAAAGACGGCATCAAAGACCATACATTACGATACTCCGGTAAATAAACGTTTCACACCCGCAATGTCTTTAACGTCGTATTAATTAAACGAATAGACGTAATTATACCTTTTCAATGTTGAGACTTGAAATTGAGTTGCGTCCGTCGTGTACCTAGTTACCGTGAAAATGTATACCTACTTTAGATTCAATAGATTTTTAATTTAAACGTTATATTTTTATTCTGCATGTATAGTTCACCATTGAATACGTACTTTTAAAAATATACAATTTTCATTTTATTTAACTTGATTTAGACGAAAATGTTTAATTTTCTCTATTTTTGTATCATATAAGTTAATATAGTTTTATTCTTAAAAAAAGTATATATATATAAGATTAACAAATTAGAGAAAATTCGATTGTAATTGTGATCAAAAGGTTACATAAGATGAGTTTCCTTTATAAGAAATTAAAGCTTTGAGTTCATTGATCCAAACGATTTAACGATCAAAAACGATCATTTGTTGCAGTAGGAAGATCGACGCTGATCGTGTAGCACTGTCCACGAACAGGAAGACGATCGGATGGATCCCATGAATAGTGCGGATGTCGTGAACGGTGTCCGGAACTCGTATATATCTGTCGACGAGTCGGACAGACAACGGATGTTCCAGTGGGACACCATCGGCCCTGATTGACAACTCCATGCGTGCAACCGCGCACCCCAGATTATCGGGTCTAGAGACCGGAAGCTCGTTCTGCTGACCACCTCGGACTCCGAAGCGAATTTCATCTGGCAGTGTACGATTTCCGCATACGGAGGACGTATCGAGCGAGCGTCTATTCGATTCGGCTGGTGAATTCTGTAGGAGAATATTTCGTCGGACGTGTTCTCTCTTGCCTAGTTCGTGCATTATAATGCGTCACGTAGGATACAAAAATTCTATCATTTTACCATTTCTCCTAACAGCAAGAGAAAGAGAAAGAAAAAGAATATGCAATAAAAGCAGAGAACAAGAAAATAGATAAGAAAACGTATTACGAGGTGCAAACATTAAATTCTGTTTATTTTATTCTTATTTCAGGAGATTTAGGAAACTCTTGGCGTTCACGTGTTATCATCAGAATCGACTCAGAGGTTCAGAATCAAACGGAAATACATCTATCCTGAACGCTGGTAAAGGATATCGAACGTCGGCTGGCACCGTCGTCCATACAATGGCCAAGGATACTCTCTTGGAGTTCGAACAGCGAGAACAGTGAGAACTCATGAGGAAGCCGAAACCAGCTCGAGAGACGAAGAGAAAATGAGCAAGTGTAAGGAAGGAAGGAAGAAAGAAAGAAAAGAGAACAGGACAAAGATAGAAAGGGAGAAGGAGGAAAGAGAAAATGGTAGAGAAGGTAATAGTAAGAGGGTACCCCCCGGCTGGTAGAAGGTGGTTAAAAGGGGGATAGTAGTGCGAAAAGGGGGCACCAATGTCTTGGCTTGCAAGCTTCGGGGTCCTCCCGTCACCCAATCACGTCCTGGCGAAGCTCGCCATATTTCGCGGGGCGGAGTCCTCTCCTCGCCCTCCTCGCGCGACCGACTCAGACGCTATGTTCTACTATTATTTTAAACCCTTCGCCGCCACCCCTCGTCCCCGTTTCCTCCCTCCCTCTCTCACTCTCACTCTCTCTCTCTCTCTCTCTCTATCTCACTCTCACTCTCTCTCTCTCTCTCTTTCTCTCTCTCTGTTTCTATCTCTGTCTCTCATTCTCTTTCTCCGTTTTACTACTACTACTACTACTACTACTACTACTACTACTACTACTACTACTACTACTACTACTATNTTCTCTTTCTCCGTTTTACTACTACTACTACTACTACTACTACTACTACTACTACTACTACTACTACTACTACTACTATTACTACTACTTCTACTACAACTACCTCTCTTTACCCATTCCTCTGTGTCTCCTCTCACTCTCGCCATTTCGCTCGGTTTCATCCTTCTCACCCTCTCTGTGAGCGGTTCTCTCCTTACCCACCACCGACCGTCGAATCAGCCCCTCTCTACGACGGACGTACGGCACCCCTTCTCGAGCTCTCTCGACAACCACCCACCGGCAACGTCTCGTGCCTCGGGGCGGAGATGAAAATTTCCAGACTCCTCGACGATCGAAACCGAATTGTTATTTCACGAGGTAGTCGACCCCTCCGCGCACGTCGTACCCTTATTCCTACGTGGACCTTCTCTATCTCTTTACACCCTTTCTCTTCTTCTCCTCTTGCTATTCCTTTATCTTGCCCTTGGGCGAAAGTTATACGTCGTGGGATCTCTTCTTCCTTTCCTACCGACCTTCAGACTTTTTCTCTTTGCTTGAAAGATTAAGGCTATGGTTTATTGCTAAGTAAAACGTTCGAGGATCGATCTCGTTGAGTGGGTTTCCTCCATTTTTTTTATTTTTTTTTTTTTTTTTTTGAGTAACCGGATGCTTGCCAATTTTCTCCAAGATGTTTTAAACACGTTTATTTCTCTCATTATAACAAATCGTACGGTTGTATTATCAGTGTAAACATTGTGAGTATATCAAGACGATTTTCATTGAATCATTGAAAAACTTCAAAGAAGAAGAAAATATTTAAAAAATTCTTTATATTTATATTGTCGTCATTCGATTATTTTTACTACGTTAAAGAAAAAATTCACGTTGAATACTTCACAGGCGAATGGAGAACCAGCAATTTGCAATTTAATGTCGTCTTTATTTTTATAATCGATCTGGATATGATTCTTTCATGGGATCTTCCCTTTGAGCGCGCAGGAAAAGACCTTTCAGCGTCATCACGGCACGAGGTTGCCAGGGTAAAAAGAGGGAGCCAGAAGAGAAAGTGAATAAGTAGAAGAGAGTGAGACCGTGAAAGGAAGGAAGGGATAAAGAGAACGGTGGAGAAAGAGCAGTGGAGGAAGAGGAAGGAAGGTGGAGGAGGAGAAAAAAAGAAGGAAAACAGAAAAAGTAGAAAAAGTAGAATGACGACGGCGACGTCTACAGCGTGGGCGTCGTGCTTATCTTTTTGAAATACGCCACACAGAAACGTGGCCGCTTACCACCGCGATCCCTGTCATGTGTAAGGGGATGGAAAAGAAGCTTACCTACCAACCGATGGAAGGTTCAAGGTGCATGAATTACAGGTACCAACTCAATAGACTTATTTCAATTGGCGTATCGCAGATCTTCGAAACTTGTTATTCCTTTTCCTGCTCTTCTATTTGATTTTATTTTATTTTTTTACTTATATTTTTCCGTCCTTTTTTGTTCGTTTTTACGTTTTTTTTTCTTTTTATTTTTTTTTGCTTTTTATTAAGCGGCTTTTACAATGAGAGCGAGTGTGAGAGAAGCAGATAGTACGTTTTGCAAACGAATAGCCAATGATGACGCGAGGGATGGCTTGGACCTTTTATGATATAAATATATAAAAAAAAAGTATTGCACGTGTGCATATGTATATATATATATATACGTGTATGTTCTATGTACAAGTTTTGTCGTTCTGAATGAATTCTATTACCGCGCTCTAATTGTCGCTCTAACGACCGGCAAAAGTGCGGCATTCATCGGCGGACGATTCAATGTGCTTCGTGCTAGTCCACCGAGGAATTCATTTGAAAATAGTTCGAGGGAAAGAAATTTTAGTGTACATGAAATTCGAATGCCCCTTCCCCCCTCTCTCTCATTCTCTTTCTCTTTTCTTTTCAAAAAATATTTATTTTTCTTTTTTTCACCTTCGCTTTCTTCTTTATTTTTACGGTCAATAAACACAAAACACCCGTGATTATGGCTGTACTTTTGTAAAAGTTCTTTATTTTTTTTTTTTTTTAAGAAAAACTATATTATTTCGTAGCGAGCAATTAAGACGTAAACGAAACGTTGTACTTGCGTGAAAATATTCCGTTGAATATTTCTTTGCTTTATTCACCGTTGACAACGGTTCCTTGCGCCCTTGTATAAATATATTCCCCAACATCGGGTACGTTTAATTCCACCTAGACGCTGTGCATCAAGTTTTCTTTCTTTTTTCTCTCTCCCATGAACACAGGATAAATTATTCGATGCGTATATCTCCGTGGGCGTATGTAAAAATTTAACCTTCGACAAAAATTCATGACCGACAATGCGTTATCTCCATATTCATATAGGTATCTTTCTCCATCCCTCTCTCTCTCTCTCTCTCTCTCTCTTTCTGTCTCACTCTTCCGACACATATATATACACAAACGTAAAGCTATTTATTCGTCGTTATGTAATGCCCCACTACAGTGAATAACTCTGGGTGCAAGGTAATTTAAACGTTAAACTACAGCCATGCTAACGATGAATGTACTAGCGTCGAATAAACGTGTTGTTTTCTCGTAGCTCTATGCACAATATACCTCTGCTTGGGCTAGCTCTCTTATCCTATGTTCCATACAGTACCATCCCTGTGTACATAACAGCTGCAACTTTCTAAACCTCACCTACAACTTATAAACTTTGGAGTTCATACGTATTAAAGCAACGCCAGTGATAACGATCAAAGAACGACGGTAAAGTTAGTATTAACTTTTACTGCAATTAAATTTTATTATCATGTAAACAATAGCCGTTATTCGATTATCGATAGATAAATAAATCTTTGATAGAATTGTTAGGATTAAAATATGATTCCTAGTTATTCGAAAGATATAATAAACGATTTTGGGATAATTAATTATTTTTATATTTCTGAAAATATTCTTATGACATTGATCAAAATCTATATAGCTGTGCGATTTAAAAGGGTAGATATATTCAAATTTACGTAGGAGATAATAGAGAATGTAGTAGGAACGAATCGAAGAGCGGCGTTGTAATTAAAAATTCGCGCACACTGTCGGCTTTGTCATCGCGAACGAAAAAAGGGAAGCAACGATCGATGTCGCGCTCTACCAGCCAATTTGTCGCTTACGAAATTGCAGGTGGAACGGGGTAGGGGGTGAGTTGACTATGACGTCGACCTCGGGGGCTCGGCATAAAAAAGTCACCTAGGTGGAGGGAGGGAAGGGGGTGGTTTGAGTTCGACACCGTTTATCACGAAACGGTTAATATTTAACTCGTGGGCGGAGAGGCAAGTTTTACACGCGTCCGTTAACAAAGTGAGGCTGAAAACCATCGACTAGCACTATGTCGAAACTGCCTAAAAAGGAAGAGAAGAGAGAACAGAAAACAAAAAAAAAATGGGATATAAAGAAAACGAGAGAAAAGAGATAAAATGTAGTCGCAAGAGGAACACTCGTTTCGTTTACGATAATCCGTCATGAAATTAAAAACATTAGGGTCTCGTAAAGATAAAGACATTGTACTCTTGTACGAGGGACATGATACTGCCAGGTCACAATCGCTTTTATTATAATATATAAAACGACATAACTGTAGTCATAACGTTGGGCCTATTACTACAAAAGCGGAAACTTGATATCCGTGTTATATCTGTCTATTTGGGTGTCTTCCTTTTCAACGACGAATATTATCTTTTTTCCTCCATTCCTCGACGTAACTTTTATTTCACAGAGTATGATAAAAAGCAACAAATTTATCAATAATTTATTTCAACAAGTTCTATATGCTAATTAATTTTTAAATGCTCGTATGTCGATTTGTCCTATATCGTTCAATCAAGAAATAAGTGTTAAACAATTTTGTGTTTTATTTTGTATTAGGAAAAAAAGAAAAAGTGATCACGTAGGGACATTTATCTAGTTCTTTCGTATATTTTGGTGAGGAGAGGAGAAACACCTTTCCAGAGTATTAATGAGAACGAATTAGATAGAGCCGAGATTAGAACCAACAGGTAGAATCACGAATAGGGGAGCTTCGTCGGGGATAATTCATCGCTAATCGAACATGGGAGCGGGCAGGTGCACAAGGTCGGTTTTCACCCTTACCGTCCTTATCCACTGGTGTACGCGGTTGCGCTCTATTATCGGTTGTTGGCCGTTGTCAAATGAAATGGCAATGCAAGCTAGAATCGAATAGGTAGATCAATTTATTGTACTTCGTCTTGAATCGTAGGTAAGGGTGATAATCAATTAATGTCAGAACCATCTATACATTTGTACAAGATAAATTGTTCTTTTATTCTTAGCCATTATATCACGTGTATGTGTCATAATTACATAGATATAACAATTGCATTTTTAATATGGCAGAGAAAGTAGAAACCAAATTGCACGGATTAGTACTACTTCTTTACTAACAAACTTTTATCTAAATATTCTCGTTATATGGTTATATTCTAGACAGTTCGGGAGGAAAGATAAACTTGATTTAACTTCAACATTATCCAATCAGCCACAGGGATTTCGAAGTTAAACTGGGCTTAACTTTATCCGGCTTATGGATCTAGCGTCGAATCTAATATAATGTTTGGAATTTAAAAATACGACACTTGCTTGACAAACGATCTCGTTGAGTTCACAAACGAATAGTTCCTTTTGTTTAGTGTGGCTATGTATGTATCATTTATTTTCATTTTCTCTATTTTTGTGTGTGCTTTTTTTTCTATGCGTAGATAAAAGATGTCGACTAAAGATACGGTTGCATATAGCTATTATGCAAATCGTATTGGGAAGTATAATTAACGTCGTTATAAACCTAAGTTAAGCAATATATACAAACGGCTGTGTGATTTAAGTCCTTATGCTGCACTCCCAAGAGAAGAACGATAATGCTATTCGCGTAATAAAGCCTGAGTTCATGAATATTCAGCTAGCTCATATCGAAGTTTTAGTAAAAGTTATAAAAAACAAAAAGCCGCAATGGTCCAAAAAGATCCAAGAAGATCATATTCATAACTTGTTATTATAGAGAACTTGATACAGACTCTACGCGCTCGACTCTTCTGTAATACCTCGTAAATTGGATTAAAATTACAGTTGTAATATCCAGTCAGATCCTAATAAAGTTTCATCTAGTTTCAAAGTTAGAAACGCATCTCTCGTTTAACTCTTTATTTCCGCTCGACCAGAGGTATGTTGTAGAAAATTTCTAAACTGTTTTATTATTATAATAAAGTACTTTTAGCAACTCTAAAAGTATTTTTTTTTGTTCTTTTTCAAAAAGACTTTAAGCTACTTTTCTTGAAATAAACGTTGTTTAAAAACTTATTCGTGAAATAACTAACATGATAGAAAAAAAAGTAATATGTATCTTCGATAAAACTTACTTCGAATTAGGATGGACAACTCCACCACGCGTTGTGTTGTGTGCGGATACGAATTGTATTTGTAGACGCGTATCATCTTCCACGAATCGCCGATCTTACCTGAAATGAAAAAAAAAAAAAAAATATAATACACGACTATTTTCCTAGTTTATTTGATCAATTATCATATTTTACGCAAGAAATAGAAACGATTCTTAAAATATTTAATTTAAATTTCATTCAAAGGATTTGAAAATTTAAACAAAACTCAAAAAGTGTTAAGAGTGAATTTGTGGTCTTGTATAAAACTTGAGTCATTGGTGACTGTGCTTTACTTTAGTATATAAAGACACATTGTCTAGCGAGTTGAGAGTGCGAGCGAACTCGGTGTTAAAGGGATGGTGGAGGAAGGAATAAAGGGAGAGAAGAGAAAGAAGAAGAACGATGTTGGCCACGTGATGTACAATATTGTTAAAAGCATAGAAAGAGAGCGAGACTGTACACTGTTCTGCACCATTCCTAGGTCAGGCTGACAATGACAAATGATACCGTGGCCTGTCCTCAAATTTTCTTATTACCTACAACGTAGCTTCTTATGCTGGACCGCTTTGCTGTCTATCTTTTCTGGTAAAGATCTATCGTGTGTCACTAATCATTGGAAACAGAGCAACGATCGAGATGGAGATAGTAAGTAAATGGTATTGATAATAAAAAATAAGAAAAAAAAAAAGAAATAAAATGAATCGATAAAATGGATAAAAAAAAAGAAGAAAAAAAATGAGCTAATTAATTCATTTTCATCGTGAAATTGAAAGAATGAATAATTAAGGAGACGCGTTGTTCCCTTCTTTGATCGCATAATTAAAACGTTCATCGAGATCGAAGGACTTTTAATAGAAGTCAAGCAATTCATAATTATTAGTCAAAGGAAGATGATTCGAAAAGAAGGGCCCGTGTAAACGCGGTAAACGATCGAATCGATCTCATTGTTAGAAACTGTGGGGGAGAGTTCGTTTGGATAGAATAAGAAAGAGAAAGTACAAACGATCGGAAGGCAAACGTCCTTTTGTCTTTATTCACTCCCCTCCGTGTTGGCCTTGACTTCTCGACAAATTGTCAACTTATAATTGGCGTTCCTTAATTTTGTTGAATTAAGCTCGCGACTTGTTCTCTCGTTCTTGTGCACTCTCTTTCTCTTTCGTCATCCCTCTACTTTCCAAACCCTCTCCACTTGTTCATTCATGACACGTCATCTATTCTCTCTTCTCCCTCGTTCTTCAAGAACCCCTAAACGCATTGAAAGTGTTTCTAGTTTGTACCTCAAATTCTTCTTCTTCATCGGTCAAAGAGATCATTCGCCCATTAAACGTGCTTTCCAATGCCGTGATCTTTTCACGTTTCTTTTTTTTTCTTTTTTTTTTTCACCATCGAGCAAACTCGCCAAAGTATATAAATATAGTAGCACTTTACGGCATATGGATACATCATCGTAGAAATGAAGGAAGATAGACAACTCATACCTACGTCGTATGCAGGATACCTTGTTCGAAAACAAAAGGGTCCAAGAGAAAGAGGTTTAATTGGCTTTCGAGGGAGACGCTCTGCTACTAGGGCCGCATTTAAGGCTTCTCTCTCCCTCCCTCTCTTTCTCTCTCGTTTTTGTTCAACACGGAACCATTTCGAACTTAACGTTATGCGAATATTGTACTTGGCAATCCAACAAGGGTCCCTTGAGTAAACTTTATAGGAACGTGGAACCCAGAAGCACACGATCTTGCGTATTGGATAGCGTACAGGTACGCACATGTGCGTTAGTATATGAAATAGTCCACGTATTTTTGCGTACTTATATATACGTATACATTTATGTGTGCAGAACGCGTTTGTGTGCACACTAGGAAGAAGTGAAGTGAGGTGAGAGGAAAAGAGACGATAGGATAGACACGCGAAAAGAGGGAGAGAAAGAGAAAGAAGGAGACAGAAAGAACAGAAGTAGGCAGATACATTCAGCAGAGGGTCACATAGGATGAGAAAGGGAGAGAAAGAGAGAAGGAAAGAGAAGTAGAACGGCAATGCAAGGGTGGGCCATGGGGTATGAATCAAGCTGAGCAAACATTGAACTTCGAGATACGGTGTCGCCGTACGAGAGCTACCGCTTGGCAAAGAGGAGGTTCTACCTCGAAGTACACCTTCGCGATTACAATTCCCGGTCTCTACTCCTGGCTACTAGCTCTACCCTCTTTCCCTCTTCACTCTGTCTCACTTTATCCTGATCCTAGTGTACCAAAACGACCGTAACGCTACCCGACGACAAAACATATAGATTATATCAAATAGTGGGGGTGTAGGATATCGTGCCATGTTTGTCGTAACGTAGTCCTCCTTCGCGGTGAGACATTTTCTTGCATTACAGATCAGACGTTTACAAATTCCTCCGGTCAGCTCCCTCCACCACAAAATAAATCGAATTTATTTTAAATAAGTATGATGGAATGATATAGGGTTTAACTATATTATAGAATATAAGTAATCGTCTTTTTGAGAGAGAGAGAGCGCGTGCGCGCTCTAGATGGAAATAGAATTTTGAAAAAGATTATAGTTATGGACGAAAGAATAGCGATTCACGGGTAGTCTTTTTCGGAGCGTGTGCAGGGTAAGGACGAGATAAGAATGAGGGCTGCTGTACGGCGAAACGTAACGTCTCATCCCAAGGGATATCAGGAGAGTGGCCCGGTCGGCTTCTCCTATCCATGGTACTTTAGCCCAACCCTAGCCATACCAGACTGGAATATCTTAAACGGGCAGGAGAACTTTTTAAGCAAAAACTTTATCATACATACGCCGACAAAGCCAGTGGGTAGTAGAGACGACATGATCTTTTAGTCGTCTGCCAAAAACTCTCTCTCTCTTTCTTTCGTATTCATTTATCGTCTCGATATTCTAATTGGCAGAAGAAAGAAAACAAGAGAAATGGAAAAATAGAAAAAAAAATATATATACGAGGGACATTACAGGGACGCACGTTCCTAATGTTTATTCTTCCTTTTCCTATTCTTCATACTAATAAATTAAACTGAACCTTTCTTTTTTTGTATGTTAAACAATCGAAGACCGTTTACTTTTTATATCTACGTTCAACCATTATATTCGAAAAAGCACTAGGTTCTCGTGAGACTTTTTATAACGAGCGCAAAAGTCTACCAGAGAGTAGAATTGAGAGAAAAAGGGAAAAGTATAAAAATAAGAAAAAAAAATAAAAATAGAAAAAAAAACGGATTCTCGGTTGGCCCCGATGGAAGATCGAAATAGCCTGAGAATCTTTACGAGAGTTAGAGCGCGTTGTGCTTACAACGAGGTGAAAAACGAAAAACAAAAGTCAATGGCGGAAGTCGACGATCAGCCATCTTGCCAAGTGGGATATTGTTGATCCTTAATGTCGAGAAAAAAAAGATAGAGAATAGGTATCGTACGAATCGTTATCTTGTCATATCATTCTCTCTTTTTCTTTTTTTCTTTTTCTCTCTCTTCTATATTTTTTCTATTTTCCTTGGCAAACTATTTCTCAAGCGAGTTCTCGTTTTCCACGCGCTTCGGTTGATGTGTATTATCATCGTGGTCGTCATATCATAGTCGTCGTTGAGAAAGCGTTTAACTCACGAGGACTTCGCGTCGAGACACGTTACACAACTTCATTCACGCAAGTAGACAGTTACACGCTTATGGCGTTCGCTTCGTCGCTCGCCTACGACCAAGAAGAGAAAGCAACAACGACGACTATAAAGGCGAAGAGAACGAGAGAACCAGCAAGCGAGAATCGTATAAAGGGTCGTAGGGAGGATGAGTAGGAGGAGGAGGAAGCTTGCGATGTACTAAGACGAGAGGAGCGTGAAGCGTAAACCTTTCCTTTTCTTTCTCTCTCTTTTCACTATTTTTCTTTATTTTTCTTGTTCTTTTCATCCTAGGGTTATACTACGTTCTCCTTTTCTCCACGTTTTCTTCATCTTTCTCTCTTTCTATATCTCTTCCCTTTCCATCTTGTATATTTCTTTACGAGGACGACAACGACAAAGCCTCGCGGCATAACTTTATCAAATTTCATTACCGTCCCTTTTCCCCGTCTACTTCTTCGTCCTCGTCTTCGTCTTCGTCTTCGTCTTCGTCTTCGTCTTCGTTGTCGTTGTTGTTGTCGTTGTCGTTGTCGTTGTCGTTGTCGTTGAGCTCACGAAGCTTTATCGTCTTTACCGTTTCGTCGCGACAGTGAACGAGCCTGGTATAGAAGATGGACGGATACGAGCAACGGCTGGGTTTGATCGATGAAATCGACGAGAGAGATGCTGGAACGAGAACTCTCTCTCTCTCTCTCTCTCTTTCGCTTTCTTTCTCTTTCTCTCAACGATAGCGCTCGATAACACGATGTAACGAACGATAACAAACGAGCAAGGAAGAAGCTAGAAGAAATCTTGTGTTGTGGACCTTCTACGAAAAAGGAAGTTTATTCTCTATCTCTCTATCTTCTTCTCTTTCGTTATATTTCTCTCTCTCTCTCTCTCTCTCTCTCTCGTTCTTTCTCTCTATTTCTAATTTTAACTTTAACTTCAACGAACGATGGCGAAATGAACAAGAGCATTGATCTTGTTTCGTGATGCATGATAAAGCAAGAAACTTGTCGAATTATAATACCTATACTCTCTTCGAGTATTTCAAAGTCATTTATTATTTTCACGTCAATGTTTCTTTAACGGTATAATTTTTATGTCATTAATATATTTCTTAAATAAATTATTAAAAAATTGTACAACGTATTTAATGCTCTTTTCATTTCACATACAATTATTTAGATAAATCAAACATATGATTTTTTATCTTTTTGAAAATAATCATCCATGACTGGATCAATCTAATAGTTCTTTGCTTTTGGTACGAAGATTCGTTGACCAAGATAAGAAACGATAACGAGAAATGCTTTGGAAAGTTACGAGGGAATAAAGAAAAGAGGTCGAATGATGATCGGTAATGTCTTAAGGGAGAAGATGTGTGTATGTGTGTGTTCACAGAAAGTGTTCTTCGTCTTGAAGAGAGAGAATAAGAATAAAAGGAAGAACAAGCTTCTCTATTCTATCTCAAGCACGCCACCAAGAAATATTTCGTTGAAGGTTACGCGGAGAATCGTGCGCATTCGTGGCTAACCCGGGATTGCACGTCGGTAAATCCGCGGGATTCTTTGATTTAGTTTCACAAGTGGCGTACACATTCACTTGAGTGCATGCACGCGTGTGTATCTACGTATATATGTATATACGTTTCCATGTATATATTTATGCAACGAAGTAAAAGGTATTCTCTGCTAGGAATATCCTAGCGCGATTCGCATACGCTCGGTAAATGTAGAGATAAGCTTCCGGTAAGGGATCATTCTGGATAAAGCTGCACTCACGACGCGTCTTATTTCATTGCCACTTTCCTCACGACGCTAGACAGTTTTCTTTTTAGCCCCCTAGAAACAGCCATGCTATCCAGTCAGCTTTCTTTATTTCAATTCATTGCAATTTCATTCATTGCAAAAGCGTGACTACGTTAAGAGAAAAGATTTAATTTTTTCTATTTATCTGATGCTAATTTCTATCTAATTACGATTGAAAAAAGAAGAAGAAAACAAATAAGATTAGATAGAAGAAAAACTGCTTCATTTTTAATCACGTTACCAACTAATTAACAATTCAATTTATTTTTCTTGAGGAATGATTCATCTCTTTACTCCTTTTTTTAACGAAATATATAAATCACTGGTTGGATTCTAAGAAATTCGTGCCGATTGGCAGATCGCCGAGAAAGAGAATACTGAAGAAGAAGAAGAAGAGAAAGAAGAAAGGATTGAACGAAGAATCGAAAGACTGTCTTTTGAAGGTCGATTCGTCTTCTCGAGAGGCTGCCGTGCTTTCTTCTAAATCCTCGGCACGAGCTACAAGACCCTTTTATCTTCCGAGCAACGCTACAGATCGATAGAATCTCGTTTTTTTTTTAAGACTGTTTTTGGGAAATAACCTTCTCTTCCATACGACTTCGAGACCGTCGTGATTTTCTACGAGAAAAACGGTGTGGCTCGATTTTCCGTTTCCTTTGCGGTCTTTCCTGGTTACGTACGTTATCGTAAAACGGACATATTAAACAGATAAGAAATCTTAACAAGAAAAATTGTCTTCCTCTTTTTCTGCTGAATTTATTTTTCGTTTCTTATTTTGTTTTTTCGATCTTTCTGCTAGGTTTAACATCATTTATACGGTGATTCAAATACAGATAGTGTTAATTTAAGTTAGGTAAACGTATATTCTAAACTAAATTTACGCTATAAATGCGTAATACGACGATACAATGCACCATTGAAAAAGGGAGGAGAAGGAGTAGGGTACGTTTATATTGGTGCCACTTCGTTTAAGGTGTACAAGCGACGCTCTTGTAATCCTGCAGTATACACGTAATTGCAAGGACTCTACTGCAGCGTAAATTCGTTTAATGCGGCGCAGATTTAGCCTCTAAGTGTACATAATGATAGTACCTAGTCGTTTCTACTAGTCACTAGACAACATCGACGTTCATTTTCTAAATAACGAAAACTTATTTGAACGTAATACATTAAATCGATTAAGTTTGTTTACTTTCGTAATATTTATTACTTAAGTCTTTTCTAAGAAATTTCTTTTATATGTATCTATATAATCAAATATAAATTTTTCTATTTAATAATTTGAAAAAAATAGGTTAACAGTTTCTTGTAATAAGCAAGAAATACATTTACAAATTAGAGTATTAATATATCATATTTATGCGTTAATGTACATGAACGTTACAACGATGAATATTTATATTTAGTATCGTATAGTACCTACCAGTAGAAAGAAAATTAAAATGGATGAAAAATCGAGTCGAGTAATTCATTCTAGACTACATCCGTGGCTTTGTTGAGAAGCTAACAGACACAAAGCCATTGGGTATATAGGTAACGAACATCGTCGAAGAAAGCTTAATATTGATCACGCGACGGAAATTAAAGTTGGATTCAAAGTGGAAAACGTTCTACACGAGCTCTCCTCGTACGATCGTCGTATCGAATACTAGAAAAGAGCATTACGAAACTACTGGCTTAAGATCGCGTTGGATAGCGGAGCACGTACTCGGGTTATCGTCGATGTTTTGCGCATAGACCGTTCGTATTTTTCCACAGACTGTTTTTTTTTCTTTTTTATTTTTTACCTAGCATTTCTTTTTTTAAACATCGTAACGACACTTGCAGCACCTATTAGCCTCGGCATTTCGTTCGTTCGTTCATTCGTTCGTCCGTTCGTACGATCGTTCTTGTATAACGGGCGGCACTTTCATTAAACGAATTTTAATGAAATAAAAAAGTCGACTATAACGAAGACTCATATTGCTCGTTCGTTCGATTTTATTTTATTCGTGATGTCGAGCCCGATTCACGCTACGTAAAATTTTATTTACGCTACGTGACATTCTATTCGAACAAAATCATTTTGTTGGAAGAACGAAGTTCTGGTCGGACGAGCAAGTATCGTAATCGGAGATGTCATTAGAAACATAAAGCGCATTCGGTGTGAGACAAAATAAAAAATGAGCAAATAAAACAAAAACAAAAAACAAAAATAAAAATAAAAATAAACAAGAGGTGAGATAACGTTAACTAAAGAATACTTCGCGAAATTGTCTCATTAGGAGAAAGTCGTACTGTACTCCGTTGTACTCGATATTATTGAGATCCAAGAATTCTTCGAGAGAAAACGAATCGTCCGACGTTTCGATTTGACAGACTTCCGTGAACTCGTGGGTAGATAGTTAAATGAGAGACGAAAGAGAAAAAGAGAGAGATTTCGTTTAAAGGGAAGCTACTTTTCTACTACGAGAGAATCGTTAAACTCACTTTCTATCTGTATAAATTCAAAGGTTAACTCCGATTTTGTTTTTAAGTTTGGACGAAGAACCTAAATTGATTGTACTTTGAAAAATCGCGTTTTCAATCAAGCCCTCGGTAAACAAACGCTCGCCCACAGAGACTACTTTCTCTGTTTTAGAAATATGCACGACAACGACGACGATGACTATGAGAACACACAGACGTACTACCTGCTCACACAATAACACGCAGACAGATGCTAGTAGCATCAACGTAGAACGAAGAAAATTGTAAAACGCAACGATGGGTGGCTTTTTCCTCATTGATATTCATCCGGTGTAGCTCTAGAGCGCGATTGGCTAACTACCCTACCGTACACTAGCAGCACCAGCACTACTACTACCATCACCACCACCAATACTACTACTATCACCATCACAGTCTACCCCAGCCATTTTTCTTCGTTTCTTTTTCTCGTTCGTCCTCGTGGTCCTCCTCTCAGACACCGGTTTCTCTACCTCATTCTATCTCCACTTGCTTCTCCATCTACTGTACACCGTCACGCATACGCGTACCAGCGCTCACACTAAAGGTACACATGCACTTTCGCTCTTTCTTTTCACTCTCGTATTTCCTTTTGCTATACATCTGTCTATCCCTCCCGCCCCCTTCCTTCATCCCTTCGAATCCCTCCTCGTTCCGAGTCAACGACTGTTCTGGGTAATGCATCGATTCGTTTCTAACTCACTCCAGTAACACCCTCCACCGTCTCTATCTCTCACCCTCTTCGTTCTACCGCTTCGTTTTCTCTGTTACTACTCACTCTCGTCACTCAGGGTTTACTCTTCTTGATTAGGCTTTGGGAATAAAAAAAAAAAAAGAAAAAGAAGCTTCGGCTACGGTTTGAAGGATCGCATAAAGACTTAATGCGAAAGATTCAAGCCGACGACGACGACGACGACGACGACGACGACGATGATGACGGATATCGGCTTGGATCTGAGAGAACGGGCTGTTTGGCCGAAGGGATGAATTCAAGAAGAGAAGAGAAAGGGATCGGCAGGCAGAAATTCGCGAAATCCAGCGATGCGAAGAAATAAAGGGAGGGTACTCGCTCGTGGATACGGGGAATCACAGTCCAATTAATTGTGCGTTGAATCGAATTGTTTGAGTAGATGCTAAACTATAAAAAGGATATGATACGAATTATGATTGTTTAATACATTTATATTAACTGAAAAAAACAAAATTATTTTATCTATGTTTTTTCCTTTTTGTTTAAACTGTTGAAAGTTGAGAAATAATCACGCGTTTTTTTTTTTGTATTTCACCATAACAATATATTTGTTTTAATTAGTTATAATTATTTAAATCATATAATTATATGTTTATTATTATTGATATTATATGATATTATATGATTATATATTTTAATTTATAAATATATATATATATATATATATAGAGAGAGAGAGAGAGAGAGAGAATTCATGAGCTATTCTGTGATGCATCCTTGATTATTGAATTATTAATTTCAAACAATGATATGCAATAGATCTGTTATTTCTTGTATCGATTTTATTTCATGTTTCATTTAATAAATTTACGAGAAATATTTGGAATATTATTTAGAAGATTTTAGGTACGATATAACAGCTAATATGAATCGTTCAATTTTGATAGTAGATATCGTCAGGTGAAGGGGTGGAAACCTTGGCATCGTGTCCAGTTGAACGGAACGCCCCTGATCAAGTTTTATCGAAATACTTAAGTGATACGCCTCTCTTGGCAGGATGAGTCGATTGTGGTCGAGATCCACGTGGCCGAAATCTGTACTTTTGCGCTTGCGTCCTTTCCAAAGGAATAATATTTAAAACTTTGATAGATGTTCCATTTTAGGAATGAAATTGATTAAAAATTGTTACATGAAGTTTTTTTTTTTAAAGATAAAATAATAGATTTTCCTTTTGACGAAATCGAAAAATGTACAAATTACGATTCATCAATCTTGTAAAAAGATCCTTTTTCTCAGATTTTCTCATTTGCCTTTGATCATAGAAACACTATTTAACGTTGGTATCGTGCACCGCAAAGAAAGAAGCATAGAACTAAGGCTGTTGCAAAGAGCCCTGTAGCTGTATCGACTCGAAACGTACTATATAAAGCTTTAAAGCTGCATGAACATTACCAGGGTGATATACGTGGCAAAAAGTTGGCCACTTTATTCATATGCCTCCGCACCATGTTCATAACCTTCACGAGCGAGTATATAAAAAAAGTGGCCATGTAGTCGGGGTTCCCCTCTTCTTCATATTTCTTTTCGACTAGCACCTCACATAGTTCGCACAGGGCTACAGGAAAATAGCATTCCTATATTTCTTCCTTGGCTTGGTTTAAATACGCTTAGATTCTGGATACGAGATTCTGTGGGAACTACTAGGTAGACCGATATTGTATTGTATTTTTGGAAATATTTCAAGACAAACTTGTTCATTCTATAGTCGCAAGAAACTTTTCACTATCATGAACGGCATTTCGCGTGGTGTCGCAACTGGTACTGAGGGGTTGAACAACGAAAAAGAGAGAGAAAGAGAGAGAGAGAGAGAAGGTGTGAGGAATTGTAGTATGAGGTTGAACCAAGCCACTTCGGAAGTTGTTAACCTTTTGAAGCATCTCGAGGTACCCTCACCGAGAGCATGTAATTAAGTCCTTCTTAATCAGTCTAGTTTTAATTTCATTATGATCGCTAGTAATATATGCTTACAGGTCTTTTACGTTATATACAATTACATAAGTTGTTTTTAGAAACTATTTTTCTTTCATTCCCATTTCTTTCTTTCTGTCTACTACTTTTCCTAACGTTTTATAAAACTCTTGTTAATAATTATTAGCGAATATGTTCTAATACCACCACCTTTGCGGCTTTCGATTTTGATCCAATAAAAATGTAGTATCGCGAAATTTATGCCCGCATATTCGCGTCTCGATAAAAGGTATGTTCTCAACCCGGCGTATGATTCTCTATAACCAGGATAATGATGAAAGAGGGGCGCGGTGAATAGAGTACGTTTAAATCAAGAGGGAGAACCGTTCGCATGCCAACACCGATATCGAATACCGTGAATAAAGTAGTCCTGTTTCGAGCGTTTACGTTCTCGCATAAAAGGAGATCACCGGACATCGATTTCTAAATTTTCGAGTATGCTATGAATGACTTAGAACGATGAAATATTTCCTAATACATTGTATATAAAGAATATCTTATTTTATAAGACAATGGTGATAAGTTTATCATATGAGATATAAAAAAGGATAACAAGAAGGTGATAAAGTTAGAAATATAATCAAAACCGAGTGTGTGAAAGTAAAGAAAAAGGGATCTTTCTCGGAGCAGTAGTAAAGTACTTCAATATCGAAGTATTCGAACGCGAGATGGAAGTCGAAAAGCAAGAATCTAAAAATAAATCACGTCGGGGGTTGAAAGGCGGTAGTGTTGGAGTCAATGGCCCTTGCCCGTAGTTGCCCGGGTTTTTGGTTTTTGCCATAGCATCCTCTCTCTTCCAGCCGGCTTCCCGGCCTCCGTAGTGTCCTGGGTAATGGAGTAGAAGGATAATAATGCTCTGTTTTACAGTAACGGAGTGCTGCCTCTTCTTCCCCCTTGGTACCTAGAGTGTATATGAAAACATCCAGCAAAATATCCACCGGATACTCGGCTTCGTAAGTTTGAGAGATGGCTGCCGAGCTTTCTCTCTCTCTCTCTCTCTCTGTGTTCTTTCCTTTACAATATTCTCCGTCTCTTTCTACTCTCTTCCCTTTCCTTATTCTTTTTTATCTTACCTTCGTCCCACTCTATTGACATTCTCACATTATACGAGTCTATAGTAGCAAACTCATACTTTTTGCTTCCAGTCATTCGACTCTTATTTGCAACTTCGTTTCTTTTTCACTTCATTGATTGAACATTCATTTTTCTATATTTTCTTTCTTTCATCAAGTATCTGATTCTTCCAATTATTTTTTACTTTATAATACTGCGTATAGAAAATGTTATTTCTTTTCACGTGAAAAATCTTTCTGAACTATAGAAAAAAATCATTTTAACCAATCCTTTTATAATTCGATCATTTTTATTTCAGTATAATAAGTTTATTGGACACACTTTTTAATCAGTGACATATTCTTCGCAATGATATAAAAGATAACCCCTGAGGGGTATAAGATCTATTTACTTGCTTATTGTATTTTTGTCTTTCTCTTTTTAACAGGCATCGTAGAGAACTACTCCGCGTTTCATCGCGTTCATCGACCAACAAACGTGAATCGAGATATCGGATAAAGATTAGGTGCGAATACCAACGCTACTTCAACCGGAGCTTCAGAAAAATAAAAGAAAAGGATAAAGAGAGAGGAAGAGAGAGAAAGAGAGAGAGAGAGATTGAACGAAAGAGTGGTACGCCTTGTATAAGGTTTTTATGTTTTCTCTTTCATGATAGTAACAAGACCGCGAATTAACCCTCTCACCCTTTTCCCCTTATTTTTCTTTTATTTTCCTTTATTTTTTTATCACCCTTTTTTCTGTGTACCTTATTTCTCCCTCTCCAACACCCTTTTCCTATATTTTTTTCCCTTTTTCTCGGGTGGAATACGAACCAATAGGATCTGGATAAAAACGCGTGAAAAGAAATAGGAATAGCTTCGAAGGGAATAGAAGGATCTGAGATGGTGTTCATGCACCGCCATAAATACTTCACCGACAGACTCGAGAAATTTTGCGGCCCAGTTCCCATTGGTTTTAATATTTTCCATACGGTTCCTCGCCGCGAAAGCGAACGAGCTATCTCGTAAAAAAACTTTTTCTGCCTGTGTCACTTCGGCGAGCATATAATACAAAATTAATCGCGTGCGATATACGCTTTACGATTCGATTCACTGCAACTGCTAGACCTTTTTAAGGATAAGGTCTTAAATGATCGATTTTAAAAATAAAATTTGATCCATGGGAATATACATACATGCTTAATTATTGATATAATAAATATATGTAATACGTCAACAAGATTATGTTGGAATTGTGTAAACGATGTTAACACAGGTAAAAAAAAAGATTCGTTTCATGATTAAGAATCATCTGAAAAAGTAACGAGCTTACGAGTGGATGAGTAAGGTGGAATACTATTCGCTCCTTCGAGCAAGTGTAAATTTTATAACTGGGTGCACAAGTAGGCACCACGGGAAAGCAAGTGTGTGCGAGCAGTAGACGTAGTTTATTCAAACGAGGCAAGAGAAAGCTATTGAAATAAGTAGGGTCGAGTGGTTTGAGACAGTGGAAAGAGAGAACCTCTGCGATCTTTCTATCTCTTATTCTTTCTTACTACTTTTCCGCAAGAAGTTGGAGAAAGAGGTATGGAAAGGGGTGCCCTTTCTATACCACCCTCTTACTCTCTTTCTTCCTTCCGGTCCATTGGTCGCACCCCATGATTTAACCTCGCGTACCGCTTTCCAAACGGTAAAGCGAAACAGGATGAGGGTTTACTTTCTCTCTTTCTCTCTCTCTCTCTCTCTCTCTCTCTCTCTCACTTATTTTTGCAAGAAAAGAGTACTGCTTCATTTTTCTAGATACCCAGTTGGAGTCGATTTTTTCTTTCTTTTTTCTTCTATTCTCTATTTCCTTACTGGACATCAATCTAATACATTTTCTTTGATACAAAATCGTGTAGAAACGTTTGCAAGATCTCACAGGCGACTTTTCTCGCGAAAATAAACATACCATCTTTATGCTTATGGGAACTCTTTGTTAAACATAAACCAAACTTCTAAATCTTCTGTTGTATCAGCAGCTTCAAAAAAATAGTTCAACCACGTACAACGAGAACGACTATCCAATGTCTCGAGGCGAATTTATGTACGTGTCCAAGTTACAGACCGCTGATCGTGAGCCGATAAGAACAGGGCTGATCCTTCTCCAGTACGTTCCGCATATGTGAACATACAACCAACGTTTGTATCATTTCACCAAGGGAAAGGAGGAATAGCTTTCGGACATACAAAACGAGAAGTTGAAATCTCGAGGGTTCGGTTTTCTTTACAAAGTGCAATTTCCCGTAAACGTTCTCGCTTCTCGTCTCGCTCTTCTTTCATCTTGTTCACTCTCTCTCGCTCCCACACTGTATTTGTTGTCTTTTCATTTTTTCCTTTCACTGCTCTTTCGTCCAACTCTCATTCTACATCTTCCTTCCTCAGTACGATTATCGTTGACCTCTTTTACAAACTCCCATCGACCAAGTTTTCCTATAAAAATCAACAATACGAAAAAAATAATAAAAGGTCGTAGATCGATGTAGCATAACCGCAGTGACCACGTTGGCTTTTATAAGGGGTTTCATAAATCAATGTGTGGTACAACATTAATATGAAGGTTTAAGAAAAATCAATGCAGTTATATATGCAGTTAAGTTTATATCGAATAATTATTATTTCGTAAAAGATCTTAAAATTAGAATGATTATATTAAAACAAGTTTGATTAGAAGTTTAAGTCATGTTGGTATATTGATCAATAGTACATAATTCCTTCTCTTTCTCTCTCTCTCTCTCGTTACGGTAAGCACTATTCCGGAGAAATTTAAAAAAGAAAAAACTTTCGAATACCACTAAATTTTTTTTAGAAAAAGAGATTTCAATTGTTAGATAAAAAAAGATGAAGATTTAGTAGGCAATCTTTTGATTCAACTTTAAAACGATTTGAGTTCAAGTCGATGAATGAAACGTAGAAAAATGCCCGTTCACCGATGACTCTGCCATAGATTTGTGTCCTCGGTCTGCGCATATGTGTTAGCACGGACTTATTCATGTGTATCTGTGTGGATGGGTCCAGCGCAAAACAAACAAGGCTTACCGCATTGATCGCTGTAATCCCGAACACGTATGTATTCTCTCTCTCTCTCTCTCCCTCTTCCAACTCTCTCGACGATGCCTCCGAAGCAGTATCTCCTCCCCTTTTAACCGCTTCCGTAGCACGAAACCCTTCGTCCCTGGTGGTACGTGTCCGTCGATTCACTCTACATCGACGGAATAGGCGTGTGCGCGAGCTAACACGCGTGCACGTCTGTCTTTGTGCTTACGCGCGGATGGATTGTCACAACAGTCCGGGACACTAGACTAAACACTTCAACGATCGTGACCACCGAGAGACGACGTGTTTCCACCGCACGGGTAATATCCGTGACAATATCCACCCCTCTGCCTCCTGTCGTCATAGCTCCCCCCTCTTCTACCTTCTACCCCTTCAACCACTTGGCTTTTCTCTGATGAATCGACCTGCTCGACAAGTCTCGCGAGAGATCAATATAAGTTGTTATTTTTCTTCTTTTTTTTCCATCATATGGATATAGAACATTGATGCATTGTCCATAATGATTATTGAAATATTATATATTGAGAATTAACAATAAAATATAATATTTGACAGATTTACCGAGTACTTGAAAAATAATATTGACATACAGAACAAATTTGTGTTTTAGATCGAAAGGATAGAAAATTATTATCGATTTAATGACGATATTTATTCAAACTATTTCGTGAATAAAATTTATGGAAATTATTGTACACAATCTTTTTTTCACCAGCTGGTACTATGGAATGTCGAACATTTTTAAAAATTGCCTGAGTACATTTATCCCGAATCCTATCCTACGTCAACAGCAGTTACTGGAATATTTTTAACGAACGACCGGGACCTTGCGAAGGGAAAAAAGATTACGTCTCTTAGTAGGAAAAGGGTTAACGAGGAACAGATTGTTTCCGGTTAGAAAATACAATAATTTGCGTAGAAGTGGAACGGTTGACAAAGAGAGGCGTTCAAGCTTAAAAAATGAAATGGGTAATTAAGAAATCGGTTAATATAGGGGTCATGTTTTATGATACCCCCATTGCTGTACGCTCCCTTCGTGATCATCTTCTTTTACTTCTTTTCACTATCCAATTCTCTTTCTTTTTTCATCGTAACGAAATTTGCAGAAAAAAAAGATAGCGATAATGTGTGTGTGTGTGTGTGTGAGAGAGAGAGAGAAAAAGAAAGAGAGAGGGTTAAAAATTCCCGGGTATACCGATGATTTATAAACGAGGGGGGAAGCAGAACATGTGGTGCGCATTAAAATTTAGAGACCTTAAATTAATGATTCTCAGTAATTGCGAGAATCCGGCCTGGTGGAAAGGTAGTAAAACGGTTTGTTAATTCTACAAAATTATCTCGGGTACGGCGAGGAAATCGTAATTAAGCGAATGGTTGTATGTATGTTAAAGATCGGTAAGCGAGAGAATTATCGAGATCGCGAGAGGACGTTTTCTACGTAAAATAATCCTCGTGAATTTCTACGAAAGAGAGAGAGAGGGAAGGAGAGAGAGAGAGACAGTATATGGTAAGAGCAACGAATGGAAATGTAATTTTTCAACGATCGGTTGGTTGGTATACTGTCCATTCGACGACGATCGACGAAGCTGTCGCGACGTATTATACATGCTACCATGGTTTGCACGTTTTGTATTCCCTCGTGATAGAGCTTTTTGTCGAGCTTCCCTATATAAATGGTCGATACCGCGGATACGAGATTGCAGATACGTGCGGCTGTTTATGTGAGTTTGCATTCGTTTATACGCACACGTTTACGCACGAATTTCGGCAAAAAGTTCAATTTATTCGTTAGTATTACAACGACCAAGTTCAACCGGGCAACGTTTATATTACACGAAAAGATAGCACACGACGATACTTTTGAAAAATACTTTTCTCCGTTTCGATTGTACTGGGAATAATTTCTGAACTTTTTTATAACTTTTACACGTACTATCTTCGACGTCATCCGCGCTTTATTAAAATTTAGAGAAGAAGACTTTCTTTATTTTTTATTTTTATTTCTCTCTCTATCTTTCTATTTCTTCTTTTTCTTTTGATCGCACGAGCTCGACGTTCTTTCATCTTTCATCGAACTTTTACTTTATATCGCACTGAAAGGGAGGGGAATGCAGTTGGACAACAATAAGCGAGCAATGTTCTCTTCCATCGTTTCATCGTCATCGTCGTCGTCGTCGTCGTCGTCGTCGTCGTCGTCGTTGTCGTCGTAGTAATTTAGAGCGACGAATTTCTATATCTCTCTTTTTGTCTTTTTTCTGTATCGACGTCCTTCTTCATTCCACCCCCAACTCCTCAAGCTTTTTCTCCGTTTGGTACTCGTTTTCGCTTTTTCTGTGTCTCTCATTTCTCCTTTTTCGACGTCGTTTAACATCGCACCGAGATCGAAGCTCGGTAGGATTATCTAGGAATCTTGGATTTCAGGATTCCTAGAAAGAGAGAAGAAGAAACAGAGGGAGACGCTCCAGTTCCTCCAGCGCGATATCCGTGACTCGATTTCCGAAAGCGCCGTGTTCGTGGAACGAGAAGCATTCCCATGTATATCCACCTACATATTTCCCTATTTCTTTCGTTCGTATTCGAGACGGGTTCACCGATCCACAGCCCTCGCAGATTTACCGTGAACTCAATTCAGACGGTAGTTACCCATTATTTCCCCTTCAAGTATTATCCTCGTACAAAGACGGAAGTGTTCGGAGTACTTCATATACGTGTTGCACTCAACTCTAATATACATACTTATATGTATATATCATTTGGAAATGTTGTACAGGAAATCTAGGTTCGTGGGTATGCTCGCGTCGTAATTACACGATGATTTATTCTGATAATCCGAAAACAATCGAAAATAACGATGCGGACGTTCTCTCGACGTAATACCCCAAGCCCGGAGAATAAATTAAAAACTTTTCGCAAGTTCCTTGATTATAAGTTTCGCAATTGCTTCGCCGTGGATTCGAGGCTTCATCGCTTGTCTTCTCGAGCAAAGTAAGCTTTGAAATCTTCTTGGAATTTTCCTCTAAGACGTCCGATAAAAATGCGTATCATTGAAAAGTTTGCCTTTTTATTCATTTTTTTTTTTTTTTATTATATATTTTCTATTTTTATTCGATACAAAATTCTCTTCAGATCGACACTTTTATTCATAAAAAAAGGACGTTGAATAAATTAATCGTTTGATTATTTTTACTAATGCATTAAGAACTAAAAATATAATAAAAACTAGAAGACAGGGATAAGAGAGAAGATTCAGAACTACACGAGGCCGTCCAGATCTTTCAGTTTTCATCTTGGCTCACTTTAGTAATTTTCTGGCTGTCGGAATCGCATGATACTCGTTCGGAGCGTGTTATTAATGAAAGGGAGAGCTATGCTATCCCAACTACATTCATTTTTTTTTTCTTTACCCCACCTAGCTTAACGAATATTTCTATCCCTCTAACGAATAATATTTTATTCAAAATCTCGTTTGCAGAAGGGAAGCATAAGGTAAAATTGGATGACACCGGAGAAGACTTGATGAGTTTCCAAGGTTCTGCGTCTTTTTTACATAGTACACCTAGCGACGAGTTTATCTCGACGGAAGGCATCTTTCGAAAAGAGCGAGAGAGGGAGGGGGCAGAAAAAGGGGGTAAAGAAAGAAAGAGAAAAAAGAAAGTGAAGCACGTATCGTCGATAATTTGAAGACTCGGATGACTCGAGGATGGATCGATGAATAGAGACGTGCTTCGATTATCCTCGAAGCGGTCGTATTGCTATCGGGGGATCTTTATCTTCAAAAGAGACTAACGCGCGCTCCTTCACTTTTATATGAAGATGGAAAAGTAAAGCACGATGAAACTACCGTCGTGGTATGTCGGAAAGCGGAAGGTGATTGCGAAGTTCTTCCTTCTTTCTTTCTTTCTTTCTTTCTCTTTTTTTCTATCTCTTTTTCTCGTTGGCTCTTCGTCTTTCTGTTCGTGCGGTCGTATCCACTGCCGAGGTCAAAGAGCGCAGTAGTAGTGCTGGTACTGGTGGTGGTGGTGGCAATGGTGATGGGACTACTCGGTGAGTCGAGGGTGAAGGGGTAAAGAGAGAGGAGTGATAGTCTGCTGGGCTCCACGTTTCATTAGCCCCGCCGGCTAACAGTTAACCGACAATTTAAACAATTTTTAACTTGGAAACTTTACTACGTCCGTCCTCCTGCCACCCCTTCATTACCTTGCGGCAACGTGGACGACGCCGGCTTGGACAAGTCTCGTCAACGAACGGAGTACGGCTCACCTTCAGTTCACTGATAGAACCAAAAGAAGGAAAAAAGAAATGAGCTAAAAGTACGGACGAGGTAGAGAAATAAGAGAGAGAGAGAGAGAGAGAGAGAGAGAGAGGGAGAAAAAGCTAGTAAGAAGAAGACGGAGAACAAGGGCAAACTTCGCAATATGTGATTATGACGATAGATAAAGTTTTTAATCGATACGGCACGGGATAACTCGTCGGCCAAAGTCGAAGTGTACTTGCGAAAACTTACACGACTTCGTTCTACGTTCTACGAACGTATATATACGTGACATATATATATATATATATATATATATATATATATATATCTGTTTCTATTCATTTCACTTACACTATGTTTTAATTTCGCTCTCATTATTATTTCGATAATATTTAGAACAAAAAAGTATTTATTTATTTACTTTTGTTTATGATTTATTTTCTTTTACGTTGATGTGCGAATAAAAATATTTCTAAAGCTCTTCAATTATAAATTTTTGTAGTCGTTTGTATTCATACAATTGAAGATATAGTTTCATTAATATATTAAAAATTCGCTTTGATTATTTCATTTGTTTTTTCAAATTGTTACTACAGTTTCGATTAGTGAAATAACTATAGATACAAATAAAAATGACGAAATGTTAATCATTTTATTTATATCGTAATATAAAAGTGGAAAAGCGTAGACAGAGAGAGAGAGAGAGAGAGAGAGAGATTAATAAAAGAGGAAAAAAGAAAGATGAGACGACAAAGAAAAAGATCAGCGGTCGTTGTACAACTATAAGTGTCAAATAAAATTTAATTACGGATGAATGACGTTACTTTTGCCGTATTCGCTTTTCGTGAAAAAACGATAATGAAGCTTGCGCATTCATTTGTCTTTTTCCCTTATAATCTTTTCTAACGAAAATCCAATGTACATTCCTCTGGAGTTTCCATATTTTCTTTCCAATTCGTTTAGCGAATTCCATCGTTCGTCGTCATCATTCGTAACGCGAATCAGATTAGTCGTAAAAAGCTTTCCCTTTTTTATTTTTATTTTTTTACCTTTACGCAAGAGGAATCACGAGGAAATGTTGAACATAATAAAAAAGGAAAAATCTGAAATAAATGCGTATCTACATACGATCAAAAACATACACACGTACTATTTTTCTTCTTTCATTTTATCATATTCAATAAACATTAATTTTTTATTTGTCCAATCGCTCAACGAAAAAGTTTACACACTGTGCAACGTTTTCTCGTTTATTTTTTATTCCTCAAGCACGAATTAGGTAGGTTGTCTCCATCCAAGCGAGGCTCATACTTTTTGGGGCACTTCGGGCCACGCAATTTCGCGATTACACAATTGCGGAATAGGCAGGAGAGAAACGGAACGACGACCGTGCAGCACGGTGTAACGTATTGAAATTTTTCCTAGTACGACTGCACGGGAACATTTTCTCTTTCTCTTTCTCTCTCTCTCTCTCTCTCTCTCTTTCTCTCTATCTATCTCACTCTCTCATTCTCTATGTTTTTCCCTCTTTCTCTTCCTCTTTTTATCTTTTTTTCTTTCCCTTTTTGTCGAGCGAGATAGAAGCGTAGGAGGAGGTGGGTTGTCGAAAGGTGGCCTCGGGAGAGGGAATGTGTTAGTAAGGGTAAAAGAGAAAGAGAGAGAGAGAGAGAGAGAAAGGTATTTCGATAGCCTGTTGCCGGCACGCCACACGCCGGTAATATGCAAATAGCGCGGCTGAAGCGCGCGCGTACGATGACAGAGGCGCGACGGAGGGTAACTCTGGTAGGGTTGAAGGGAGAGTGGGAGGTAGGATCGAATGTTCCTAACCGTACACCGTCGGCTTTGATCATATGTAACAGCTCTTTGCACTAGACTGAACCCAATGAACGCCGAGCGCGTAATAATAGAGTAGAGAAAAAATTCGCGGTATAATTCTTCCTTTCCAGGCCAACTTCTTTTTCTATTTTTTTTTTCTTTTTTCTTTTCTTCTTCTTCTTTTTTTTTTGTCTATCTTCCCTTTTTGTTTTTAACTTTCTCATTTGGTTTACTTTCTCTTTCTTTCTATTCTTCTCATCAAGTCTTTTACTAGCGTTAATCAACTTTTCTACGCGTGACGGTGTGGATGTTTGTTAATTTATTTTCGCGTTATAAATTATAGTATAAATATTTGAGTATCTTGTAATAATGGTTATTTTTTTTTCTGTTTTCATTTTTCATCAAATAAATTATAAAATCGTTAATGAATTTAAAAGATAAAATTGGTGAAGGTATGAGATAATTTATGTATTAATAATTGTATCAAATATTGAGAGAAATTTGTAACAGACGATGTAAGAATAATTTTTTTAAAAGGTTTCGAGAAAAACGTCATTGCTTTTCTTTAAAGAAAGAATTATAGACAACGTTAATCCGTTGTCCCGACGTCTCGACGCTGTTCCCTTTGGATCCTTTGATCCTTTTCTCGTCTTCTAGAATCAGGATCCTTCGAAATCTAGGAAACTATTTGGATGTCGGACCGATATATAGCAAAAATGTCGAAATGTCATGGTATTCTCTTTTCACCTTTACCTCTCTCTCTCTCTCTCTCTCTTTCTCTTTCTCTTTCTCTTTCTCTTTTTCACAACGATACCTCGATAGTATAGGAGTGCGAGAAACTGAGACGGCTTTCTACTATCGTAATTAAAATAGTTTACAAACGCGTTGGCATTCTGCAAAAGCAACCGAAGAAGAGTCAGTCAAGTGGAACAAATTGAACAATAGATCCCAAAGCGTTACGGGGACCGATTACGTACGGCCCACGTAACGTGGTCACTAGAACTCGATCTCTTTGTGCCGAATACGAACAGATAAATGGGGAAATGTTTGTCCGCTATCGTGCATGCCATGATCGTATCCCATTACTATTTCTATTTGGTCTATTTTATTTAGTTACTTCGTCGACAAAGAAAAAACAAACCTACACATACGATTAATACATTTTTTGTCTTTTCTTTTTTAATCGTTTAGTAAGGTAAACATCCAACGAAAAATATGTTTGTAATCATATTAAAGAACGATAAAAAGGAGTATGCATAGGCATCCGTGAAACATCAGAGAAAAAGCTTTTTCTTTACCAGTATAGTAGCTACACACAAAGTTTCCTATAACTTCCTCTATCAGAGACACCACTATAGGGTAGCTTTGTTACGAGCGTCTACTCTATCACGGATGATTATGCTTCCTTTTTTAACGCTACACCGCTCGCGTCTCGTGCTATAAATAATGTGGCTATCGGTGCGCTTTACCTCTCGCTTCCTTTCCCCCTCACGACTACTCTTTCCTCCTTTTACACCTACTTGGTAATATATTGCAAGTAGAATCTATGATCGGCTAGTAAAAAGATGTTTTATATATATATATATATATATAAAAGAGAAAGACAGAGTTGATAGCTTTGTGTAATCAAGGATAGTTTAGATAGTTAGGATAGTTAAGATAGTTAAGATAGTTTAATTAAAAGGGATGGAAAAAGCTAACCAATCGTAAGAAGTTCTATCGTGACTAGCTATTGATAATAATAAGGAGATGCAAGAAACTGTTCGGTAAGACGAACCGAGGAAGGAAGATTCGAACAGATGCTAGAGAGGTAGAGGAGAGAGGGGTTATCGGAAGACGAGCGGGGATGAAGAGGGTTGGAAGACGATCCGGCCTCCGTTAGCAGCATATTGTAATGCGTCGAGAAGTTGGCGAATAAATCGAAGAAGCGTTGAGAGTAAAATTAGATAACAACTCCCGCTTTGGCTGCCGTACCTAGAGAGCGGCTCTTCTCGAACTTTTAAGGGCCATCCTCTTATTCCTCATACCAGTTTTACCCTCTATCTTCTTCTCTTTCTTTTCTCTCTGTTCCTCCCTTTCTCGAAGTCTTTCTCTTCTTCTCTCTCCATCGTTCCTCCACTCGACGAGTCTCACCCTTGCTTCCTCTCATGAAAACCTTTGCGATACTACCGACTATACTCTGTCTTCCTTGACGAGCTTCTTACCATTACCCATTCATTTCTCCAAAGCTTACATTATTAGGTGTTAGCTCTTTGCCACGTTTCGACTTCCGTGTTTCTCTTTTCACCAAATCATTTTCATTTGAAAGTTTAGATCTACACTGGTAAATCTTCTTCTTATTATTATTCCTCGTCAGTTAGTCGATAGGTAAATATCATTTAAAATCATTAACGAACATTTCTAATTGATAGCGTAACTGGAGATACGTGCATTTTCCATACTTAAAATATATAACTCCTGAAACTCGAGAATTTATCTTCATACGAAATTGTCGCGTTGTTTTTCAACAAATTAACGATGCAGATTTAATCTTTAAACATTAAACTCAGCTTTTACCTTTTTTCTCACGATCTTATATCCTTTTTTTTTTTTACTTTTTTTCTACTTTATCTTATCTTTTTTACACTAATGCAGGTCATAAGTTTTTCTAAGACTCTTGGAAATCCTTAACGTAAATCCACAACGACTTGCAAATAACGCCAACCGAATGCAATTTTATTTAAGAGGAAGTAAAAGGTAGGAGCAAACAATGCCTCGTTCGTTCCAGACGCCACTCTAGATCTACACTCGATAGAGCACCACCAAGAAGAGACTCTTGACGCCTGTCCTTCGTGGCAAGGAGTTAACAAACTTGTACTTTGAAACACACGTTTGCAATTATCAAGAACGACCGCATGACAAATGACGACGGCAACGTATAAGGCAATATAGCGATTAGGATGTAAATTACAAAGTGATACCGATCTCTAACTTGGCTTGCATTTTAACTAAAGCTAAAGTTTCGTTGTTCATTTTATACGGTTAATACGTTTCTAAGCTGAAAGCTAAACATTTTGATATAACATTTATTTCTTACGATAAGAGTATTCTCATTTTTATCTGATAAATATAATTCTTGTGTTAATATTTAAAATAAAAAAGAAAAATCTTGATTTATCAAAAAAGAAACATTATTGAACAAAAGTCATTGATTCATTGTGGATTTTTAAGATCAGAGAAAACGTAAGAAGCTCAAAGTCGTATTTCCCGTGTCCAACATTGTTCCTTTGTCGTGAAAATCTCTCTTGGATCCTTATTCCTACTTCGTAGAAAGGGCACGAGGGTTTCAATGAAAGGTCGCTCTTGGGGTAAAGTAAGGTCAGTAACCGGTAAGCTGGATTCCGGATCAAACGAGCTATTAGAAGAGCGTTAGGACAGCCCTCGAAGTTACACCCTGGTCTACTACTCTTGTTCGCAATGTTTCGTCTCGCCTATCCTAACTCCCTAGGGTATCAACGGTCTGACTATTACATTCCACACTACACAGCTACCACTGGCAGAGAGTACGCAATGGCAATCATAAATCTCCACGCACTGTCGTGCTCTTACTTCGACTTCGTCCCCGAACCTGTCAACTTGTCTCGTGGCAAATATCCTGCTCCTTAATCTTGTCTATTTCTCTGAAGGAAAAGAGAGACAGAGAGAGAGAGACGACTGCTTTGACATGTCCTATACGTGCACATGTTTCTACAGCAACGACGTTCCTTCCATGAATTCAAGATAGACGTACTTAAATAACTCGGTAAATTATTAACCGATATTATTCCCGGCTAATTTTGTTCTAAATTTAGAATCAATCTTGAATCGATAAACTTTATCTCCCGAGTCCAATATCTAATTATAACTTTGTATTCCTAAATTAAATCTTTCCCATCGACATTCCTTGAATATTTTCAATGTAAACAAATGGATAGACATTACGACGAATTAAGAATGTCGAAAAGGAAAATTATTTTCACAGCGCGATGCATCCAACCCCGAGTGGAATTGTCGCGGAGGGCTAATTATGTTCCACACGGGGAGATCAAATAGGGAAAGGTCGAAGGGACGATTTCGAAGGTAGGAACGAGCAGGCGGTAGTGTGCAACGATGGTTGACAGGGTCGTCGTTGGAATGAATATATATATGTGTATGCGTGTGTATGTTTTTGTATGTGTGATAGAGGGTAGCAAGAGTGGGGGGTGTTTTAACCAGGGGAATGGCAAGCGCGGTGGTTTGCGGAAAGCCACAGGCAGGCTGAACCCGACGGATCTGGAATAATCATTTGCAGCCTGAATACATTACCCGTGCAATTTATTTTGGTTTGTTTCGGTTTTGTTTCCGCGATTTACTACAGTTCGAAGCGAACTCTCGTTCTCTATCCGTTTAGTGTAGCCGACTCGATGATAGAAAAAAATAGAACAAAAAAAAAAGAAAAAAGTTCAAACGATTTAAGTTTATATAGATAAATAGATAGATAAAGATGCGTGTCGATCGGTTTTTTCTTTATTTTTGGCTATTAAAAAAGAGAAAGTTCCGGTATACTCGTTTTATTTCTTTTTCTTTGTTTCAGCCATATTTTTCAGTCTTCGATTTATTTCTTTCTTTTTCTCTTTATTTCTTTCATTATCTCTTTCCGCTTTCTCCTTTTTCTCCCTTTCTTGATTCACATAATCTAGACTATCTCCGTTGTTATCTTCATCTCAGTTTCTCGAATCAGTCTCTCTCAAGCGTTTCAATCCCCATCTCCTCTCCTTCTTTTCTCTTTGTCTTTCTCTTCCTCTCAACGAGGTACGGGCCAGGCGTGTTTCGAGCGGGCGTCTATTGATTCCTGACGAGAGAGTAATGTTCTTCCATTAATGATCATGTCCTGAATAAATCATTCGATAAAATGGACCTGCTGTTCGTGCACACTCGTCGCCGGACCTACGTCAGCCCTGCTAGAGGACAAGCGGCAACAAATTGGCGTCGTTCGTCGGCTTGCACGGGCCTCTCTCTCTCTCTCTCTCTCTCTCTTTCTCTTTCATTCTCTCTCCTCTGAAACCCCTAGCATTATATCTTCTACACGCACGATGCGACTTATCCGCCTGGTCTTTGATGTTTCCTACCACTTAATGCCATTCCCTTTTTTATCCTTTACTTTTTATTTTTGTTCTCTCGATTATTCATTGCCATGACGTACATGATAATTTGCTTAACGAGTTAATAACTATTTTGTAATACATCTAAACGTTTGAACGATCCTATCAATCTTTCCATTTATTTTTTTTTAATAAAACTAACTCGATGCAATGAAAATTTTACTGGTTATTTATACTTTTCAAAATTAACCGTAGTAGTTTCACTCGTTCAACCATTTCTCTCTTTATCTATATGAGCTAATTTGAGTCTCCATTGGGAAGTGTACAATAGAAAGTAAGTACGGTGAGAGAGAGGAAGAGAGAAATAGAGAAAGAAAGAGGAAGAGAGAGAAAGAGAAGATGAAAAGCCAAAGGCGATAATAGAGCAGAAAGATGATATATATATATATCTAGAACCGTGACGAGACTACAGCTATGGAGGAGTAAGCGAGAGCGAAAACTCGCGCTTGACTCGCCTCAACAAGTAAGTCTCGAGAGGCCGCGATGCATCTCGCAATTGGAATTGGCGTCTCCCGAGACGCCAGGAAATGAGACTGCATTGAGACAAATGGTACGGGTACGATGAATCATCGTACGTCAAAAGCAGGAAGCAAAGCCACCATTTTGCAGCCGCATCACGGAACTTCGAGAGATATGGTTCACGATAAGGAACGGGAAGTGTTTTTTCTTTTCTTTTTTTTTTAGGTGCTTATTCTTTTATTGCGTATTTCTTCTATGGTTATACATACTTTTCTTTTTTGTTATCAACACTACAGAAGATTTTGAGAATAAAGCAATTTAAGTAGTAATATTGTATCGTGATTGGCAGTGATGTGTTGTAATCACACACGCATGTATTTTTCATTGTAACTCGAATTTTTTCGTTAGATTTCAATTGAAAAGTATCGATCAGCTTTAACGACAGTATACAAATAGGTCAGAGGTAACTTGATTCAATTTGTTTCTATTTAACGAAAGCTCGAAAAATATCGAAGTGGCGCGTAATAAAAGGCAACTATTCGTTATAAGCCTACGCTTTCCATCACCGTCAGTGGGTAGCATCGTCGTGATCGATCGATCGTATTTCACTGTAGCGACGTTTCCTTCTTGACAACGCCACGAACAGTAATTTCGAGAATAGTTTGGCTGATAGCTTGGCCAGCTCTCGAGCTAGTTTGCTCGATCTCAAAGATCGATGCTTTGCTTTTTATTAACATCGGAACGACATGCGATTCCGCTCGTGTTCCAATTATACGAGAAAGAGAGTACAGAAGGAATAGGAATGACAGGAGCGTTAAACGAGTTTCTTAGAAGAAGAAAAAGGTAAAAGAAAGAACGAGAGAAGAATTTCCTTAGCCCCTGTCTAGATATGCAACGCGCGTTTACCCCTGTGCATCGTTTCCGTTAAAAAGCACGATGAAGGTTAAAGTAAAGTGGCGTACGGGATAGAAGATAGAAAGGGATGGAAATAGGTCGAAGCATTTTCCAATTAGCGTTAAACAAATATTCACGCGATGTAAACGCTTTTCAGGATGGTAACGCCAGGCAATATCCACGTAACTGTGTAGCTTCACGATCGCGAAATGTGAAGGAGAAACAGGAGAAAGAAGAAGAAGAAAAAGAAGAAGAAGAAGAAAAGAGACTTCGAAATAACTCGTTCGTTGGAGGAATAAGAAGAGCCAACGAGAGAGGAAAGCAATGGAGGAGAAGTGGGAAGAGAAGGGGAAAAGAAGGAAGAGTAGGAGGGGGAGGAGATGTTGGTAGTAGGAAGCTTCCCTCGAACACGAAAGAACTGAGCGGAATTTCGCATTTAATCAGACGGCCAACGAGACGGCGAGACTCTTTGGCTAAACGGGAGGAAGGCCAAGGAGGAACGGCTGAGCTGAGGTAGCGGGGATAAAAGATAGAAGCGCTAAATGGTATCCGAACCGGCTCCTTTCTGACAAGCCCGAGTGTACCGAGGAAGAGCCATTTGGTCGGTAAGTCGAGGAGGAGATGGCTCGGCGTAGCGCGAAGCTCGGGACGGTGGAGGAGCCGGCGGTAGGTGCTTTTAATCTTTTGCTCGTGCGAGGATGCGCCCATTACTGCAAATTAAACTCTCTCGAGAACCCCTGGTGTGTGACTGCCGGTAGCGCTACAGTAATCTGTCCAAAAGTAAAAAGACTGGCCGTTGCTGCTATTGCTGCTGCTGCTACTACTACTGCTGCTACTGCAGCTGCTATTACCTCTGGTGCCATTGCTAGAAGGACGCTGAACATTTACTTTGGACATATGTAGGGAAACGATCTCGTGTCCCTGCTGAAAAATGTTTTAACTGGACCACCGTTATTCTAAATATGAGATATATGAAATCGTTTCATCATGTTATAACATGAGCTTTGGCCATACCTATCAATTTGGAAAGATGAGAATAGTAACATTAATCGTTTGTCATGTTGGTTTCGAAGCTATATCGAAAAAAAAGTTGTAAAGATATACAGATTTTATATTCTTGATAAAGCAACTAATAATAATCTTCTCTTTGCGTTTTGTTTTTGCCTTGTTTGTCTAATTGAACTTCCTCGAAAGAAAATGAATTCGTCGGAAATGGAATAAAAAATAGATTGAACCAGAGCCAAAGGTATAACGCGAATCGTCGCACGAGCGTGCTTCTTGTACATTGCAGAAAATGTTCAACGTCCTGGCTCTCTTAACGAACCGTGTATGCCTCCGTTCGCCTAACAATAAAAATTACCGTGGCTATCCGATAACGATTACGATCACGATTCTCTCCGAAAAATTCTTCGTCGCGTCACGTACAATTCGGACTGCACGTTTACCGAAAGAATCGAATCGATTCGTTGCTGCTTCCTTTGCTATCCTTTCCCTCTATCTCTCTTATTCTCTCTTTCTCTTTTGTATCACCCAACCCTACTCTATTTTTTTTCTCTTTCTCTCTTGTATCTCTGAACCCTTCTCTGTCTTTCTCTTTCTCTTTGGACGATCCTCGTTGTCCTTTTTTGTGGCTCTACTTCTCTTCGTAGGCGCGCCTCGCACGAGTCGGCAATTCTAATTGAATATCAGACGAAATGTAATTACGGATGGAATTCATGCTTCGTCGGAGCAAATAATTTGCCATAGCACGGAACACAGTGGGATGGTAACGAGAGGGGAGCAGGTAGAGAGGATGAGGACGAGTAAGAGAAGGACAGAGGTGGCGAGGAGAGAGACCTGCCGACGATGTCGAGGGGTATATACGAGGAGAAAAGAGGGAAGAGGAGAAGTGCGATATACTGGTGGAAGAGCTCGATGCGTTATCAAAACTTTGATAATCCAATCGATTACCAACGCAATAATTGGCGGCTCGGCAGGCCGGAAGGGGAAGGGATTTGGGAATTCCGGTCGTACTGGGAGATCCGGTGGGGGTGGCTAAGCGGAGTTCTCTCGCGAGGCCAGGCCGCGGACTGTGTGTGAGTGTGTGTGCGAAGAGGGTGGGTAGAGCTTGCTACGTACCTACCATTGTAAATTAACGATAAACGAACTGGCGCTCATCAAAGAGCCACCGCGCTCGTAATATCTGCCCGACTAATCCATTTACCGACAACGGTAATTCTCTCCTGTCCCTGGCTCTCGACGAACAACGCCACCCTCCTACAACTCAGATCAGGTTGCCTTCCACGATGCAGGATGTTGATTCTACGAGCTATTCCTATCAACTGTACGACCAAATGGAATAGTAGGAGTTTCATATCGTCAAGGAATTACGAGATATCTAGATCTCGGTATACGATAAGCACGATGTTTTTTAATGGTCGACGTATACGATTGGCGGGAGGGATGGCCTTGCCTTGCCATCACCAGTCTAATTTCTTTCGGAGAATCGTTTTTAAAACCATTTGCATTCAGAGACACGTTTACGTACTCGTACTACACACGGTATACTAACAGAGAGAATCCTCTATTCCTCTATTTATTCTTTTTTTCCTTTTTTTTCACGTAACGATCTTTCCATTCGGTACTTTGAAAATTGCTACACGATACTCTCGTCTTCTTCCCTTTACTCCCCCCAGATCCCTCGATTCGCCCCTTCTCACAGTTTTCTCTAACAGCGAAACGAAATAAACGCAAGTATAGCAATTTCTGTGGGTAATTGCCGGCAATTTTGGATCAAAGTCGCGAAACAGGTCGTGATTAAATTTGCATTCGTTCGAGAACGGCGTTAGAATTTCCAAGGGTCGTTGACATCCTTTTAAGCATCATATTTTGGCAACGAGTTAAGCCCACGGTCCGTCTATCTCTTCCAGCCGATTTATGTTATCATACAAAATGGTGCGGAACAAAGTTAAATAAAGTTCAATTCTGCTGGCGTTGCCCTGGGCTCTACTCTCTCTCTCTCTCTCTCTCTCTCTCTCTTTCTATCTATCTATCTATCTCTCTCTTTCTCTTTCTTTCTCTCTGCCTAACTGAAAATTTGGTGCTTTTAACGTGTTCAGCAAAATTCACACTCAAGCTGAAGGGTCCGAGCATGTCCAGTGGGTATTCGGCTTGGCAGCCAATTGCACATCAAAGGTCTTTAAATGTTCGACGATCCTCCAGTATGCCATTTAATTGTGGACCTTCGACAAACGAAACAAACTATATCTATTGACAAGCGGAAGCTCCTACGTTCGCTCTACAAATGATTGGCTCCGTTTATTTGAGCTGGCCTGTAATTTTTTTGTTCGCTTTATAAATTAGTCTAAAAAGTAGTTTTCTCTCGAAGTGATGTTCGTCCGACGTCGACCCATGGGCTATCGGTTTTTCCTGAATGACCCGAACCATGGGAGATTATAATATCGACAATCGTATATCACTTATCGTAGAGCCCGGAAGTAAAATAAATTACACGGAACGGGCAAGCAATGTAGGTACATAGCTTATATCAAACGATCAATATTTCACGAATACGCGCGCGCACGCACGCATGTATGAGTGCGTATTCGTGAAAGTATATACATAAGCTCAAAGTACGTACGTGAATATATATGATATATATATATATACATATATACGTATAACATCGAACTCGCACGATTCAACATTGAGAGTTCGGTCTCCCGTGTGATTTTAGTGAACGATTTCATTTCGTAACATGAAATCGACAAAGAAAGAAATAAAGAGAAATACGAATGGACACTAGTGACGTTTCATCCGTTGATTTTGTTTCCACTGATTCGCTCTGGTCTTGCTTAAAAACTCACCCAATGTAGCTGAAATTCTTAGTCTTTTGAGAACAGAGTTGGAGTCCACCCTCCGAATCCACCCTTCAAGCCCGCAAATTTCCCCGAAAAGCACTTTGCGGAATATGAGATTCGCTCGAAACGTTAATGAAATCCGAAGGGCAACGAGCAATTTCTGAAGGTGGCTTACTGGCCATGGCTTAATCTAACTCGGAGCCAGACTTTGCGCCGCGGGAGTTTCGTGCCCCTAGCCTCTTTCACTCTCTCTCTCTCTCTCTCTCTCTCTCTCTCGTTCGAAGAACCCATCTCCGAAACTTGTCCTCTGAACGAGGAAACATACGTCACCGACAATGAAACTTAGTTCGATGAGAAACCACGGCTTGTCGATCCCAAAACGGCGTTGTCGCCGCGAAAGCCAATTCAAAGGTGACCAAAGAGCGAAACCTCTCCAATTAGAGTGATTTTAAAAAGTCAAGAGACATCCATAAAATGACAGCCCATTTACTTAACATACGAAATATCAATATTTGAATTTGACGTCTCGTGAAAAATTATTTAAAAAAATACTCATCGTTAGACTTTGTTAATTTCGAAACTTGCTTTGCATCTTCGACAATGAACGATTCTTCTTAGTGTTAAATAATTAAAATAAATTTGAAGAAATAATTCCTTTAGATTTTAATTTCATAGTCATAAGGCGTATTTTTTAAATTTTAATTAATATCATCATAGGAGTTCCGAGTCTTGTCGCGTTACCAGCCACTTTATGGGATGAAGGAGCACCACGAGCAGAACATAGGTGTAGGACGTTTAACTTAGCTTGACCCTCGTTACCACGAGCCAACGTGGGACCAACTTAACTAGGAAGGTTGGTTCGTCTTGCTTGACGTAAGTGATATATCAATATTACTCTATACATGAAAAGAGATTACAATGACCCACGAACGTCGAATCAAGCGGTCGAGATAACTCGCGTCGTTCCACCAGAAGACTCGCAATAAATCATCCGTCAACGGGTCGACCGATAAGAACGAGATAGGCGAGTTCGCTTATTTAACCAGAACTTCGTTTACACAAAACTTTCTCCGTGGAAATTCCGACGCGCGAGGATCCTCACCTTTCGCACTCTCCTCTCATTTTCGAAGCCTGTAATTTATTCAGACATCCATTATTCATGCGTACGCTGTACGATATTGTGCATGTAATGCGACGTAAATTATTCATTATCTTTTTCGGGAATATATATTTTACTCATTTACAAATACATCCTGGTGAGGCATATAATCAGAAAAAAAAGTAATATTTATTCATCGATATATCTTGATAATATCATGCACACATATAGGTATATATATACGACATAGATAACCTAAATCGATTCGATGCTTTCTGCTTTAGAAAATTATTGGATAGGATGTATAAATTACGGTCGATTATAATCGTCGCGTTTAAATATTCTATTAAAATGGATACTAAAGATTTCAAAGTTGTTGTTTAATTTTGCGTTTGAACACACTCTTGTTTATTCAATTGTATATGTATGTGTATGTAAGTAAGTGCTGCAAAATGCACCACTTGCACAGGTTATTAACTTGTTATAAATTCATACTCGCGTGTGGAAATTGTGCTTAGAACATGATAGAGCCGAATATTCAGGAACGATATTAATAGTATCATGTGCTCGTTATAACATACCGTAGGTGCAGTCTAATTAAAAGACGTACAGCCAGAATTCAATCAATTCCAATTAAGTTGGACACGATAAAGGGTAGCTCAGTCACGCAAAGTGTACCTATTCTATTGATATTCATATAAACAAATTGGCCATCTTTGTACGGAGGTTATTAAAAAAAAAAAAAAAAATTGTTAAGAGACAAGAGTAAGCGTATAAAAGTATTATAATGCAAATTTTATTATATTACATTTGAAATGTAACTTTTATTTATTTCGAATGAATATCGTTACTCGTAAAAAATAAACAAACGAATTTACGTTAATCGTCGTTTCTTTTTGAGTTTGGAATACCCGTATAAAATGATAAAATTTGGTCGCGTCTCGATGGTGAGAGATAGTCCGCAGCATCAGCGCTACCGTGACGAAGAGATATCGGATATCCTTCTGTCGAGAGTATTGCCATCATTCGATAGCTGTGCGAGTGTTGATACGTTGCGTCGAATGTCAACGGTAACGTGTTACATTTCGCCAAATGATCGGTGAAAGAGATCAATTTTAAAGAAATTGTCATATTTTTTTATATTTTTTTCCCTTTATTCTTGTTTTATCATTATATAAAACTGTTCAAACATTTATAAATTTCAACGTATAACGATTTATACCAATTTTCTAATATTTCTAATAGATTTTTAGATGTCTTTTTAAACTCGAATTTCTTTCGTATATATTATAATATTACAAATGTATATTTTTGTCTGGTTATTTGAAAAACCAAATACATAATGTAAAGAATAAAAGAAGAAAACGAGGATAAAAAGATGACTATGAGAAATTTTTGTTGTTATTCTGTGACGCGAGTACGCATTAGCAGAGGTTATCAGAATCGTTGCGTAAATAGTTATCATTTTTCTTAGCAATTTATCTGGAGAAGACTAACATGACTAAATGATGACAGAGAGAAAAAATCTTGAAATATAGTTGTCAAAGGGAATGAGAGAGAAAAGACGATCAAGTTCATCGTCGTTCAAAAACCAACGAGTTTTCATTTGAGTTAAACGGATCAAGAAATTGAAATTTTTCATCGTAAAAAATATTACTTTTATATTTATTTAGGAATATATCAGTGTACATTTTTATCGGTAAAGAGAGATAAGAAAGATAAAGAGATTTAGTAAATGGTTTGGAATCAATAAAAAATGAAAAACACGAAAAAATTTATTAATACAGATAAAGAGAGATAAGAAAGTAGATAAACAAAGAGATTTCAAACAGAAGCCGTATCAGTGATAAAAGGATACTGTCCAGTATGAGAGTCTCGCGTACCAAAAGCTAAATTGATGAATAAACCCGGTCTGAAGAAGAAAGTTCCAAGAGTGGTTGAGTTCGTATCTGAAGCTTTAGAGAAGCTTCCCCTTTTCGTGAAACGAAGAGAAAAGGGAAGCAGCAGATGCCATCGAGACTGTAGGGATTTCTACGAAAATGCTAGGAAACTGAGTACTTTCGATGAACGTCGACGTTATGCAGCCATGGACTTTATTGGCTTTTAAGACCAACGTAATTAAAATGTAAAGGGTTGACAACCAGCTCATTCCCAATTCTAATATTTTTATCTCTTTCTATGTTGACGTAGATCTATATTTTATAATATCAATAAATTTCATTGAAATAGCTTCAATTTGGAAGCCATCAATGTTTGGTTTTTCAAAATATTTTCCTTGTTATTTCGATCAATTCAATATCGACTAGTCATATAGAAGTCGACAATTCTACTCTCAACGTGGAATAAGATACTATTTTATTTCTTTCCGTAAAAAGATAACGAAGGAGAACGTAGATATTTTCTTTAGCCTTATCGATCTAACTTTGGGTTTATTGCGTTTTACTAGTCAGAAGGAAGGTAGAGAAGAAGGAAGGATATTTCCGAGAAGTAGAATCTAAAAGAACCCCTCTCTACACGGTGGCAGCTATCAAACGATTTTATCGCCCCTGACTCGCTGATTGAAATCAGGTAAACGTTCTTATTTTTATATAAGAAAGGACACGATCGAGGGACCAAACGTGATCCTGGCTTTACGTTTACCGAGTTAGCCAGTGTGCCAGAAAAGAAATGAAAGGTATGTTGAAGGATCAGTTATCTAAGGTATACCAAAGTTATGAAGACAAAGAGAAAAAGAGAACAAAACAAAAAATGGCAGAAAAAGGATGAGAGAAATAAAGGAAGAAGGAAATTCCGAAGAATGTATAGAACAGAGGCGTAAAAAGGGACATGAGTTTTTCTCGCTATAGCAACGGTACATCGTCCCGTCCGGTTTTTGATATTTATTGGACGTATCCGTAGAACATAGAGGGAATACGTCCGGTATAATAATATCTATTTTCCAAGCGACGACGCGGAATGAGTAGAAGCGGTCGGGACACGAACGGAAGGAACTAAAGGAAAAGAAGAATAAGAAGAAGAAGACAGTCGAAAATGTAGCTTCCTAGTCGCAAAAAAATTCTCGTCAGCTGTTTGGATTTATCGAAATAAATAAAATAAAAGGAAGTAAGGTAAAAGAGAAAGAAAAAGAAAAAAGATAGATAGCAATCGTAGAGCTATAGGTGTTACGTGAATGCAATGCCGATTGACCGTACGAAAGGACCGGAAGCCTTCCCTTTCATCGAGTCGACCGACTTCGCAAGCTGTTAGTCGCGAAGCTACTACTTCTTCTGTGTGTTCAGCCACAAATTGAAGTACAGCTTTCGTTCCGTTTCGTCTGTTTTGCACGTTCGTTTTGCTAAAGTCTTATATGTTTCTTCTTTTCGAAGATTAAAAAGAAAAACATATATATATATAAAGAGAGAGAGAGAGAGAGAGAGAGAGAGAGAGAGAGAGAGAAAGGATGAGAGAAAAAAGAAACGATCAAGAGATCTCGGCTTATCACGTTTCAGTTTCAACTAAGACAATCCGTGGTTTTAGGGAATTTCTCTCTTTCTTCTTCTTCTTCTTCTTCTTCTTCTTCTTCTTCTTCTTCCTACTCTTTTTCTTGTTCCTCTCGTTTTCTTTCGTTTTTTCTTATTTTTTTTTTCCCTTCGAACTTTGCCGACATAGAAAAGCTCCCGGCAAGTAAAGCACGCGGCTTAAAAGTCTTCCCTATTTAATTTTGTGAATAGGTCGAGCTTTCTCTCGTATACGCTAAAGGATCTCTCGATCCTTTACTAGTAATTCATTTTCTTTCCGCCTCCGTAGTTCGACTATTGTTTCGTAATGAATACGGTAAGACCGTTAGTTCCTTCATTCGTTCATTCGTTACACGTCAAGCTTTTTCCCTTATGCCGTCTGTACTTTCAACGAAAAATAACATAAGTACACATATGTTATAAAGTTTTCGATGATGATGATGACAATAATAGTTGACTTTGGTGTTTAGAATAAATCGTGACTATAACATTGATCGACGCGGTTTCTTTTTTTTTTTTTTCAAACACACGCGTGTCCACATTTGGGTAAAAGTAAAAAAGAGAAAAAAGGGAACAGAAAGAGAGAGAGAGAGAGAAAGTTAAAGGAAGAAAGAAACGAGCCGGAGGGAGATGTGGGAGATGTGAAAAAGAGCAGAGAGCCAAGGACCGGCTGGTTTCCAACGAGACGAAAGCGACACTCATTAAGCTGCCACGTAGCGAGACTACCGTACTGACTAGAAGGAAGAAACGAAAGCCTTGTGGAAGGAAGATGAGGATGAAAACGTTGAGGAGAAAGAGGGGGATCAATAGTTTTCGCGCGCGCGGCAACGCGCCGCCGGCATTTAAATGTATTTTATTTAACAGGTGAGCGCATGAGTTGCAACGTTCGGTGAGCTTCGTCGCTTTTACCCCTTAGTTTTCTTTCTCTCTCTTTCATTCGTCAGACGTCTTATTGAGAATACTCGTTAATTACATGCCCTACCTACCCTTGCATTCGTCCCTAAGTTTCCACTCTCAACCCTCCTGTCTTTATCTCCACCGACTCGCTCTCTTTCTCTTAATCTCTTTCTCATAATGTATACATATATATATTTTTTTTCGTTTCTTTATTTTTCTCATTTTAACGTTTAAATTTCGCACTTTTTCGACTATGACACGGAATAAGGTGTCGAGGGACATGATCTTGTTCGACCCTTTTCAAGTGAGGTCAGCTGGAAAATAAATAGGAAATACTTCTTTTTTTTTATGTCGACTGTTCGAACGACTGTCATCGAAATCTCTATAGATTTATTTTATTATTTATTTATTAAAAAGAACAATTTTAGATATATTTAGAATTTTGTATTACTATTATTATTTCTAAAAAAAAAAAATATGTTTGAGATAAATTAATCGATCAACATTATCTCGATATTTTATTTAGTTTGTGTTAGAAAATATCTATTATAGAATTTATGTGTCGTTTATATTCTCATAGAATCTCAAAGATGTTTTATTCTATTTCTACAAAACATGTTTTCTCGAGTCTCGGAAGATGATCGAAGTAAAGCCAGCTAAAAGTAGAGATCTCAAAATGGGATAATGAATTTGACAAGGTACTCCCGGTACAGCCATTATATTCGGTTTGTCTGTATGGTAACAACACGATATCAGCTTTCTGAAACTCTAGGCGTGAGAGAAAGGCTAGCATCCATTTATTCATAGCCTTTCATAAATAAATGTATGAAAGTAGCCGGCGCTCGTGGCTGGGTAGGAGATGCGGCAAGGGAAAAGCAACAACGGCAAGCAGTATCCAGCGTGCTCTTTTCCCATCGCTAACGTACTCTCAGGTAAACTACCCTTTTTCTTGAATAGTATACATTTATTGCATGATAAGCAACGAATTCAAGAGTACATACGCTTAGCAAGTTATAAAAGTGAGCAGCTATTCTAATAAATGACTACTCACTTGAATTCTTCTTCTTCTTCTTATTTGACTTCGACATTTTTTCTTTCCTTTTTCTTTTTAACTTTTTCGTTTTTTTTTCTGTTCAACCAATAGAAATTACGAATACAATATGTACGAACGATTTCATAACAACGAAATGCAAGAATCTTATTTCAGCATAGAACATTTCTATCGAAATAAAATAAGAAAGAGGAATACGTTTTAAGATTCCGTCGATTTAAATTTTACCCACTCAAGAGACGGCTTTCAATATTGAACAAAACGATCCGCTTCGCGCGGTATCAGAGGCTTAAAAGCAACGCGGTGCCGTTGAAGGAATCGGGAAGGCGCTTGCCAGACTTATGCGATCGACGTATTGATAATCAATAGTATCGTTTCATAGATTTATCCGCGAGATACTCTGTAGACGAAATTTTATCTTAAAAATGTGATCGAATATTCAAAAAGTTCAATGTTCTTAAAGGTATCTACATAAAACAAATTTACAAATTCCTTCAATTTTTATAGTTACTCGAGCTTAGTATACGATGAAAATTCTATGTTCTCTTATAATGTTGGATCACAAAGTCGATTGTTAAACCCTAGGGAGTCTTCGAAGTAAATATTTATTATTATTGTTAATAATTTTTATAGGAGGATGGGGTAAAGAAAGAAGGTATCGAATACAGCACAATGATAAAAGAAAGAAAAGAAACTTTTCTTCCGGCTTTCGAGTTATATTCTCCGGGGACAGATTAACCTGTACCTATCTTTACAGAGAAAAAGAGATAGAGATAGAAAGAAGGATGGAAAACGGCAATAGTAGGAGTGAGAGGCGTGTACGGTAGAAAACTTGTCGTTGTATGCCGTCTAGTTTACAATACAGGATTAAGCCGACGACCGCCCGTTCTCACTCGACTGCTTCCGCGAGCGAAACTTAAAGCTCTTGATAAGCTCTCTCGTACTCCCTTTCTTCTTCTCCAACTACATCAACTGTTGTACCTCTTCTTTCTCTTTCTCTCTTTCTCATTCTACTTCTCCCTTTCACTCCTTTTACTATCTTCGTTTATCTATCCACACTGGCGATTTCTCTTTTTAAAAATATTTCATCGTCTAGTGAAAGTTGCTAAAAAGTAAGCTCACTCTTTTCCTAACTTTCAGTAACGTACCTGTTCGATTGGTCACGTATTTTAAGAAATTAATCGGCGTCTTTGAAGAAATTTTTATTTTCATTTGTCTAGTTTCGAAAAAGATCGAGATATACTATATTATATTTATTATCGTTATACGCACAACTACAAATCCGAGTTAGTATTAAATAAAGAAGATGAAAAAGAAAAAGATGAAAGAAAGTCAAACAGGATGCCGAATAGTCGTCGTCGTCTTATTCAAGGTTGACTCTCTTGGCATGAACCGAAAGATATACTTGCTACGAAGCATATGGGATGGATATAACGTTACGGTACGTTGACCACCACGGATCATGTAGTTCTTAGTACGATGGCACTAGCACGTTGTGCTGAATTTCTCTCTTTCTTCCATTTTCTTTTCCTTAGATTCTTTTATTCTTTTTTTCTCTTCCTTCTTCTCCACCCTCGGAAATACACGCGTTATTTTTTCCCCCCTTTTAGTTTTCTTTCAATCGAATCGAAAGAACGGGATTCGTCTCGATTAAAACTTTTTATCCGATTTGTTGAATTTCGTATTTGGTTGGGGGTGGGGTGGAGGGAAATTTGAAAGAAAATAATTACGAAAGATGAGACTCGTTTTTTTTTATTTATTCAATTTTCCTAAGGAATTTACTTTTATTTCGAGATACGCAAGAGTATTATTATGAAAACTCGACAAACTGGAAAGTGAATATCGTTACCACGTACGTGTTTCATAAGTAAACCAGACAATTGAAATATTTTCTACGTTATATTGGAAGTATGCAATTGGCGAACTCACTCGTCGTAATCTCGCGAACAGCGGCGTCGTCGTCGTCGTCGTCATCGTCGTCGTTGTCTCGCTTTTACAATACGCTCGGCGCATTACCCTTACTTTCTTATTGTTCCGTTGTTTAAGCTCTCGCGATGTCGCTCTAATTTGCATTCGTACGAGCAACTTAAAATAAAGGTTATCCCGGTGGGGGCGCGAAACCCGTTTGGAAACTGAATCCGTGCACGACCTTTTATACCCATCGTCGTCGTCGCCTTCGTCGTCGTCGTCGTCGTCGTAGTCGTCGAGAACGCGCGTTTCTGCTTTCGTTCACTGTAACCCACCGAACTGTTATTGCAAATAGACGAAATCGTCTCAAACGATTTTCCCAGCCGCTATGGAGATATCATGTGGTTCAAAATATCGTGCTCTTGGATATGGCGTAAAGGATAATTTTCCCATAGGATTCTAACGCGAACACCGTCGTTGTCGTCGTGACGCCTTCGAATCCCTGTAAAGGTGAACGAGATACTATTATGGTGGTCGTTTATGGCCAATGTCACGTCCCGACCTTCCGATCATTCGATCCATTTCCTCTCTCTCTCTCTCTTACTCTCTCTCATTTTTTTCTTCTTTAGAGATATCGAAATATTCTATTCAATCCGGATTATGTGTCAAATTTAAATATGAATATTATTGGTTTATCATTTTATCATGTGACACGTTATATTTAGATAGTAAACAAATTACGCAACATAATAATATCTATATAAATGCATCTATTTTTTTTTTTTTTTTATTATATCACAATTGTGTCGACAATACGACAAAAATACACAATAAAGCGTATAATACATTTCTGATGATAGTGTACGTGGTTTCAGCTCAATTTCAGAGCTCATAGATCAATATGATTATTCGCGAACGAGGTGAAATCGTGAACTCATTATAGCAAGAGCAAGCCAGCCGCGTAAACTCGACACATCAATGTTATGTATATTACATGGTAGGTAGAACGATTTGACCGATTTGCAGAGACACAACGTTGGATTCGTGTGCATGCATGCGAAAGTGTTACGGTGAACACTGTAACGATAGTGTCGACACGACAGCAAGAGGACGTCGATACATTGGCATAGGTGATGGCATAGACGATGGTAGGCAACATGCCAAACTGTCAAACAGCTGGTGGCACGCACCTTGCTTTACACGTGTTTCCAAGTCCTTTCTCTAACTATCGCTGCAATGCCAATAGGTTGTTGCACCAATGAAAACCGAGCCACTGTACTATCACTGTGTATCTTATTCTCTTCGTCTTTCTCTCTTAACTAGTTTATCCAATGAATTCTAACATATCCGAGAGTTTAACCTTTGCACGCACGCATTTCCAGATTTCCACCCCATCCCACTGCTCTTTCTTAATCGCTTTAGTCTCATTTCGTGATCTTATTCGATTCGAAGACGGCGTTACGAGATACCAAGAAACAAATATATTTCAATTTAATTATAATTAAACATCAATTTTGTAAAATGCGAAATGATTCAATCAAACGACCTTTTGATAAATAATACATTATTTATTGGAAGATTTCTTTCTTTCGAGAAAACGTTTGATAGACAACGGGGCACGAGACCTTAAAATAATCTTTATATTTGTATTCATTTTTATTAATGGACATATGGATAGAGAAGTAGAAAGAAGTTAATAAAATTCTTTACATAACGGTTATATATGACTTTTCCATTATTCTAATTAGCTATGGTAATCGTATTGTTTGAGCTTGTCGTCATCGTCGTCGTCGTTGGTGGAAGGACGTAATAACGCGCCGTTCCGTTTGGATCTGTATTCAACGACGCGTGTTTAAAGCCTATCCGTACTTTTAAACTCGAAGAGCCGACCCTCGAGCTTCGAATACTTCAGTGGATCGTTACTTCACATCGTCGTCGTCGTCGTCGTCGTCGTCGTTGTCGTCGTCGTTGTCGTCTTTGTGTGAGAAAAAGAAGGGTAGCAGTAGAGAAAAAAAACAAAAAAAAAAGGAAAGAAGGAAAAAAAATGCCGGAGAAATCAGGCAAAAGTGAAGCATGCGGAGAGAATGGTTGCTGACTCTATCAAAGCCAGAGTAGCCGACGAGGTCGTCAGCTTGGGGCTTGGCAAAAGAGTTTCGGAGGGCTGCGTAGCTTCGTGGGGGTCCATGCAGAGGAGGCCATAGTTATTGCTATGCATATGGTGTTCCGAACAATAAAACGAAATGGCCACGGTGCGGTGGTTTTAAGGGAGGGTCCTGTTCAGGGATGGTTAGGATAGGATTTTAGAGTCGGTTTTAATCGGACTATCGGCTGGTACGACAGACCAGACCAACCCGATACCTATTACAACCTCTACTTTTTATTTTTATCTTAAAAAATAAAAAAGAATAAAATAGATAAGCAACTTGTCTTTTAATGCTATATAAAATGATTGTAATCTATGTTAGCTCGTTTATATAGTCTTTGAAAAAGAAATTTATGCTATGTGTGTGATATAGATTTAGAAATTCGATCGTATTTACTCGAGTGGTTCTTCGAATTTACTAAAAGTTTTCAATTACGAGAAACGACAAAGATATCCATTCTACTTTGCCTTCTTTGGTGTTGTTATTTTACTGCCGACGATAGATAGATAGAAGGTAAAGAGCGAGAAAGAGAAAGGGGAAGAAGAAGGAGAAAGAAACGATTCTCATTGGGTCCTCTCTTATCCAACGACTTCAAAGTCGTAGAGGAGAATCGTTCCGCAAATCCTCGAAGGAGGCGTATCCTGGCACTTCGTATGCTGGCTCTTCGACGTTACTTCGGATACCACCGAGTTACCCTCGACTACTTCGGCCCAGATCTATTACTTTCTCTTTCTAACTGATCCTTTGTCTACCTTTCTTTCTCTCTCCCTCTCTCTGTCTCTTCTTGTTCATTCTACAACTTGCTTTCCATTCTCTTCTAAACCTATCTGTCATTCTCTCTCCCTCTCTTTCTCTCTCTTATCTCTGTTTCTGTCTCTATCTCTCGTTATCTATAATGGATTTTCATCGTCCTTCAACAATCCGCGAGGATCTCGTCGAGTGTAAACTCCTAGCAGAGCCGCCATGGACTTGTAATTATACGGAAGATCTCGTGCTATTAAATCCTTGTTAATTGCGTCTATATTGCGCAGCAGTGTACTATTATCACTATGAATGATTTCCACGGTGAAAGAACTCGGCCGGCCTTGAATAAAAGATACAAACGAGGCTGTTGAGTATCAGTCTTCAGTTAGAAAGCTCAATGCCTTTGACCCTTAGTTATCTTTTATGCTAGCGAGATTTTTCTTTCTTTAATTCGGTTCAATTACATTCCCCTCTCTGTCGACGCGTATATCGTTGGAAGTTAATTCTTTTAGTGTTGCCCAACGAAGTCCGTACTAATTTACATGTTTCCGAGGGGTAAGAAGAAAGATGTAGCAAAGTCCTGTACGAGATCAGCAGGCCGAGTAATCGCGGTGAAAACGAACGTTGATGAAGGTTGAACAGGAGGATATCTATTCTAAGGGTGGAATCGAGATTCGGATGATGCTACGGTTGTAAAAGTATATCTGCTATGATAAGGATGAAGTAGGCTGTTGGCGGGATTTTTAGTGTGATAGAAAGAGAGAAAGAGAAAAAGAGAGATAGATTGAGAGAGAAGATGGTTACAAAGTTGCGAATTAAAAATACAAAGAAAGGCGAAGTGAGGGTGGGGAAACGGAGGGTTTTACAAGAGAAGGAAGAGAAACGAGTAATGGTAGAAGGAAGAGGTGGAGAAGAAGGTGGAGGTAGTAGTGGTAGCTGTGGTAGGGTGGATTTGAGACAAAGGGTGCGACGGGAACAATGGCTTGTAATCTCGAGCCCTTAGAATAGCCCTGTCCTGCATTGCTCCGTTCAACTCGGCCCCGTGCCCTTCGCCCTTCCAGATTCGGAGCCGAAAGCGAGACGCACGATTATTCCAACGAACCCCCATCGCCATCGCCGGCAGCCTTGCTCGGACCTTTTCCCGCTCGATGGAATCCCGTCGTTGTCGTCATCGTCGTCGTTGCCTGTACTACTACTCGTCGAATCTTGTTAGGTACAATGAGCGGGTTAAACGAATCAATTTTTGTAGGACTCTACTCGGAAATTCCATTTCCGTGAGCGAGAAACGAGCGGGAAACGCGCAGTAAAGGAAAATGAGAGGATGAGGGGAGAATAGAAAGAGATAAAGTGAAAGAGAAAGACAGATAGTAAGAGGGATACAGAAAGAGAAATGTTTCTGGCGCGAAACGAATTGCTCGCAGGACCAAGTTTGTACGTCGTAAAAAAGTCTGACAGTGTCCTTCGTGAAAAAAAAAAAGAACATCCGACTAGTCGCGCGATCGGTGAAGTGTTTTTGGTAGGCGTCCAGAACGTAAGAGGCTTAGGTGGAATTAACGTCATGCTTATTTTTGCTTTGAAAAACGAAGGGACATTATCGGCTTATCGGACGGTATCGTCGTAAGTTTCGATCTTAGATGTGACAAATTCGACGGCCCGTAGATATTTACGTAAAAAATCGTTTTTTCAAAGATACCAGATACGTACATTTCCTTTCGATGCATATCGTTCAAACCTTAACATACTTCTTCTCTTTTTCTTCTTCAACCCCATCTTCTTGGCGGTTTTTTTCCACGAAGAAGAACTTTCACGGATTACCATTTCACTGCGATTCATGTTAATATTTATTAGGCCTTTTCGTAAAACAAGAGACAATAAATATCGAGTAAGAAAACTAAATGATTATTCGAACAATTCTTTTTTCTCCAATCGTAGTAGGATGTTGCTTGTTAAATGGCATTTCTTAAAAATGACTAAAACTGTATTATCATAAAGATATATAAAATATTGGAAAAAATTGCAAGAAAATTATCGTATAGAAACGCATAATTAGATTAAGATGGTGAAGTTGTAAGAGCAAAGCAACCAAGGTATATGGCTGGTGAGCATCGATAATATTAAGACTCGAATGGCCACGTAGAACTTTAGAGATTGAAGATTAGGTAGGGCTGTTATACGGACAGCAGCAAGCTCGACTTGCGCAAGCTCTAGCGACGTTTTATCACTGTGATCGTCGGCAAGGATAACAGCTTTGTCCGGCAACCGGAGGTACGCGTAGAACCATCGCTCGTGAGCTTTGAACGCACGTGTAACGTGAATTCATGATGCATACATATACACTTGACTATGCATATACTCATATTATATATTTATGTATATATATATATGGGCATGTACATAAGTGTTTATATAACTATATATTTGTATTAATATACATATACATATATTATATATATAATATATAGGTGTGGCGTCTATATATATAGGGTGGTAGCGGTATACCACAATCCAGTCTACGGATAATGCAGCCAGCGAGGGCAAGAGTATGCGTGTGTGTGTGTTTGAGAGAGAGAGAGAGAGAGAGAGAGAGAGAGAGAGGGGTGTCCGCGGTGGTCGGTGTCTCGGTTTGCATTTCACAGCGGAGATATACGGTTATCTTGTACACGTCCGCGACAAAGCCCGTACGTTCCGATTAAACGTTATCTAGCTCCCGGTACCTCGAACGTCCCACCAATCTGCGTTCGTATTAATTACGGTACTCATTAAGATATCCGGTAATTCGCGGCAAGGCCGAGTAGAGTAGCGTTTGCGAAACGAAGCGAGTGTGTAAGCAACGGGTGTTTCGTTGACGCGCCTTGCCTCGCCTCACCGCGCCGCGCCGCGCCGTACCGCGCCGCGACGCCTCGCTCTGGTATTAATTTAGCAAGAAGCATAATTTTCGTTAATTAATTGATAGATCGTTGGCCGAGATAGTCAGCGACCGTAACCACGTTCGCTACGGTAAATCGTGAGAGAACAAATGACTGAACACGTTGGGTTCGACGAGAAGGACGCTTGTATTGCTGTTTACCATCATCTTTTGATTAATTAAATTTCATGTTCGAACGATGTTACATCGACGTGTCTAGCACAAACTATCAACTTTGAAGATTTCCTATACCGTGATACCACTGAGCCAATCTTACTTTTCTTATCTTTCAGGATCGATTAAGTACCGTTTAATCGTTTACTACTCCGCCTAATATGATATTTTCACGATGGACACTTTGAAAACGAGATCGACGATATTAGGGATGGGCGTGCTAACGAGATTAAAAGACCCGGGGCGGAAAGGAAGCGGAAACCAACGGAGCTATTCTCGAGAGTGGAGCTCCACAGAACCGTGTTATAACTTCATTGCCTCTGCTCGGTGAGCCTCCTAAATTCGGAAACCTTGCTGGATTTCATCGTGCTCCCATCCCCCCCCTCTCTCTCTTATCCACACAATCACATAAACTGTCGCTTTTCTCCATTTCCTTTTCTCTCTTCTGTAACTTCTCTGTCTGTAACTGTCTGTTTTTCTTCGTCTCCTAACCTTTCTCCAACAGTGCCATCAAACCATTCTCTTTTTCCTTTTATTTCACCCCCTCTCTTTCTCCCTGACCACAAGAGAACCCTTTTCCAAAGTCCTTTGCACCTAGTCGCGTACCGGCTGCCCCGCTTATATTCATAAGAACCGCTAAAATGTGGCGCGAATTTGCGATGTGCTAAAGTTAATTCTTGTCGGTTTTAAAGGGGATTACAACGAGTTGAGCTTGGCCGAATCGTCTTTCGGACGATACGCAAACCCCTGGATTCGTCCCTGCTAACACATCTTCTCGTTCGTATCAATGTATGTGAAGGAGCAAAAACACACCACTACTCAGCCACGAGCCGGATTTAATCCGCTTGGACGAAAACGTGTATGAAACTACTTAAAATATAACCTTGAACGGGTGCCAGGCTATTCACTGTTTATACCACTCGGCTCACCCGTTGCATCGTCAAACGTCTACGACGAAGCTGCTACGTGCCACGCTTCTCGCCAACTATTTCCCTCTTTTTCTATCTCTTATGTTGAGAATGGCACGGAACATTCCACGAAATAAAAGGTTTTACGATAAAAGAGGAAAGCTGTCGCCACAGCAGCGCGTCTTAGAAAGTTTCACTTGGAGAAACATATGTTGCAAGATGTATTGTGTCCAGTTATAGTAGGATATCGTTTTAGTATTGTTGAACTTAAACTCTTCTATCAGTTAGAAGGTTGTAATGTTTTATGCTAATTATGATTAGATCGCTTATATATTGTCTATCTTCTCCTTCTTCTTCTCCCTCCCTCCCTCTCTCTCTCTCTCTCTCTCTCTTTCTCACCTACTTGCGTTCATGTCCTCTATCAGCTTTCTCTCTCTCCCGTTCCGCTTGAAATTCCGTCAAAGTCCGTACTCTCCTCCGACCGATGGTTACTAGGATACGCGACACCCCCTTCCGCCTTCCACGTTCTACTCCTCGTCGATTCCCACCCCTTCAACCTCGCTCGCACCATGCGCTGATGTATGATTTAATGCTGGTTTCGAGAGTAGACTGAGCAGAGCGAGTAGAGCGAGTAGACTTCCAGAGAAGTAGAGTGAGAGAGAAAGAGAGTCAGAAAGAGAGAGCGAGGGAGAGAGAGAGAGAGAGAGAGAGAGAGGGTGGTCGGGGATGTCTGGGACGGTATAAGGGTTTGCACGGTGTAGTGTTGCAGTGAGCTCATTAATTTACTAGCAAGCGCCAAAGGGTGGCTTAACAAGGCGCTAGGTTCCATTTTATTAGGTAAAATTGAAGACACGCTCGAGGCCGCCCTCTTCAAGCGCGATAGGCCTAGTGCGTTCTCCCGTTGAAATTTCCACAAGCAAGTTTCTTCTTTGATGGACTAATCTCAATCAAATACTTATAGATCTTATAGAAATAAATGAATCTTTTTTATCAAAGAAAACGTGAAAACACGTTTCCTAAACGTGTTTTATCTTGTTTGACATAGAATCGAGTGTGACGGAATCGATCGAATATGTAGGTCGTGCTATTTAATAATGCTAGAAGAGTAGCAGAGACTAGCCGAGAGAAAATTCGATCCTACTACAACTAGCGGACAGTGACGTCTAGCAAAATGGCGGGCTTGGCAGGTGGCGAGGCTAGGAAAAACAAAAGGACGAAGAAAAATAATTAATGTGGGTGTCTCATGTGCGCCAGCCCGACTCATCACTCTACCTCATCCTCTCTCCTCTCCCTCCCTCTCTTTCTCTCTTTTTCCTTCTTCCTTTATTTCTCGTACGCTTGCTCTCCTCTTTCTAGAAAGAGGGTAGAACGAGTACCAGATAAAAAGATAACGAGGCTCTGCGAGGCTTCACGGGCTAGACGCCACAAAGGAACGGGGTACCCAAGGTACGTTTCAGCTAACGCTCATTGTTCAACGATGTTCTATGAATATAGTTTCCAGATACATTTACTTGTAAATGCAAACTTTGCGACAAACTACGCACCCCTGCTCAGCTACTTCGTAGCGAGCTTCAAACAAAAATTTTCTCATCAGCTTTATAAATTTCCATTTTATTTTATTTTATTTTATTTTATTTTATTTTATTTCTCATACAAAGTGCTTTCTTTCTCGATTATTTAATCGAGTAATTATTTAAATAAATATCGTTAATAAAATAAAAACATACTTCAAACAAAAAGAAATATTATTAGATAAAAAACAAAGAAAACTATCTTTATCACACTTTAATTGTTTTCAATGGAAAACGGTTCTCTACTCGCATCGTTATTGCATGGCGAAACTATTTCGATTCTTTTGCAAAAAAAGTGAAGTTTTTTCTAGTAGCTGACACGCGTTACCAACGCGACTCTCAACGTTTTCTCCTATTTTCGATGGAGATTGAAAGAGAATGAGAAAAAGAAAAGGGAGACTGGTAGGAGTGTATAAAAAAGCAGCGTGTCAGAGCGGGCGTCGTGTTTTCGGGCAATTAAACATTTCCATTTTCAATTTCTCGTCGGTGCCGAATGCAGGGGCGCGGTCGGCGGTCAGCCTCTGGCTGACGACCGTTGATTCGTTTATCGCTTCTCTTGTTTCCTCTCTTTCTCTTTCACCGTTTCTATTGCAGCTTCACCCTTTCTCTATCTCTCTGTCTCTGTCTCTAGTATTCCCTCTCTCTCTCTTTTTCTATCTCTGTTTCTCTCTATGTTGCTTCAATTTTTTTTCATGGTTTTCCATTTCGAGCAAACTCCCTTCATCGGTCCCACCCCAGGCAATGGTGATGGCACCACTACTAGCATTACCACCCACGACTACCCCGTTTCCCGAGCACCTCGCTCGATTCACGGACAATCCCCTGCTATTCGAATCACCCTCGAGAATCGAGCGGATACCAAGCAATTATTTAACGCTGCGTACCGCGGCTTTGGTTTGTCTCGTTGAAATACGCTAGAATTCCTGGCCATCGGAATACAGTTCTTGTGCGTGCCAATAGTTTTATCGAATATACCATTATCGTTCGAGTCGCGGGAGGACAAGTGTACTTACGAGTGAGCGATCGAGTGAGCGTAACACAGCCAGGTTAAAATAATTTCGAATCGTATAATAGAATGCGGTTATCGATCGAATCCATTTTATAACGCGTAGGTTGTATCTATAGAGCGTTTGATTTCCAATCGAATAGGGAAGTTTAACCAGAGGGATGAAGTTAAAGCCGATTCGTGAACAGTTTTACCTACATTGTTAGGACAGGAGAAACTTTGTCCCGACTGGGAAATAAAAGGAAACTCTACCTTGGACTTGTCGATTTATTCCAAACAAATACTTTGAAATACGTACTATTTCTGTATAACTATATATGTAGTACCACTTACATATATACATGTATATATATATATATTATAAAGGTATATATAAATGTTTCTCTGTGTGTGTGTGTATATTGTTGGAAAAGCAGGAGGTGAAATAGAAGGATGGCGAGAACGGGTATGGCGATGCGCAGCAAAGTGTTTGAGCGGACAGTTTCTAGCACAACGCGCACAGCATTGTATTTCGGCCAACTTGGGAGCAAGCAGGTGCCTCGGCTTCTCCCGTGGGAGGTATCACGTCCTCGCAAACCAGGATATATATCTCCGAGACAAAGCTTAACATCGCGAGACGTAGAAAACTCGTAAACAGATTGTACCGTTGAAAATACGATCGTTTCGATCGGTCCTAGGATACTAACTGTAAAAGTCAAAAAAAGAAAAAAATAACCAACAAAAATATTAACTACACAATAGATCTTACAATTTGGAATCGTCGTTGACTTTTTCCTATCTAATCTTTTTCCATCTGTTTCTTTTTTTCTTCTCTTTCTCTATTACCTTTTAACTACGACAGTTTGTTTTGTAAAGTTTAGAGAGTTTTTAGAAAGATAAAAATAGTCGGTTGAGATTGTAGACTCGTAACAGGAGTTCACCTTTAAGCAAAGCGAGATATACAATACAGCGTATTCAGAGTTCTCTCGAAAAGGACATAAATGTATGGGACTTTCTGTGTACATATACCTACGTAGAGTATGCAACGGTGGAACATTTTATTCGAGGAGAAAGGTCGGTGGAATAAAGAGCGGTCACGCCAGAAGAAAATCATCGTAGAAGGAAGGAAGGACGGAAGGAAGGAAGAAAGGAAAGAATGAAGGAAGGAAGGAAGGAAAATGGAGAGAAAAATGGAAAGAAAGCGTAATAAAAGAAGACGAGAGATGCACGAAGAAGCAGCTTCTCTCTCTTTTTTTCTTTTTCTCTCTCTCTTTTACCCTTTCTCTCTTATCGCTATCTTTTACAGACGCTGGACCTAACATCGCGGTGCCCCTGGGATTAAAAAACCTCAGCAAGAAATACAGCCACTGCAGAAACCCTCATTTGCAATCTACTTCCTGCTCCCTCGACCTTAGCCCGTGCTACTTTTCCTCCACCACTGAGAAAAGCTAGATTCGAGCCAATATTAGAAAGCGAATAACGTGGAGAGGGGAAAAGGAAAAAACGTAAAAAAAAGAGAGAATTTCACTGAAATAAAAGAAAAAGAGAAATAGGCTATTGCGAAAGAGTTTTGAGCAAATAAGGTAGTGAATTTAGCGCTCGATTATGTTTCTATTCTTCGTATTTGTAAGCACAATAATTCGAGAAACGAATTCTCTCGGGAGAAATGAAATTTCTTTCAACCGATAAGCTCTATGTATTGCTCATGAAAAACGAAGTAAAAGGGGCGTCTTACACTCTTAGACAAAGTGAAAAAGAAAATTGGAAAGAAAGTCACGTTTAAGCTAGTACGCTCGAAGCAACAACATCCGTACATCATTCTACTTTATATTCGTCGATCAAAAGAAGGAAGAGGAAGTTCCTTTAGATCCTACTTTCCGTTTTTACGCACAGTTTCTCGCGAGACTATATCACTATCTCGAGTTTAACTAGCAAAGATTCAGCCAAGTGCAAGAGAGAGTAGCCAGTTGACGGAGCAGTCCGTTACGTCGTTGCAACGAACGATGGGTTGTTGGATACGAAGGGTAAAGGATGACTGGAAAGGGTTGGAGGTGGGGTTTAACGACCCCGATAGTCGCGGTAGGACGTGCGTGAGCCCTCGCACGACTGATTACGAGCGAGCGACCCTTTGACGATCACGATCGGCCGACTCCGTGTTGCATAGAAAGAGAGAAAGAGAGAGTATGAGAGAGAGAAGGGAAGAAAGGGAAAGGGAGGAAGCACATGTGATCGATCTAACGGTGGGCGGCGAAGAGAGCATCGCCTTAGGGGCTCTCCAGAGCGAAGGGTTTAGTTATACCAGCGTGGCGTACGCGCGGTTACGAGCGTGCATCAGCCTGGATAAATCACCGGATGTACTCTAACGTGGACACGTTGCAAGAGAGACGAGTCGTATTAACTTTTTTACTGACCAACCAGCTAGCCATCTAACAAATAGAGAAAGAGAGACGGTAGAAAGTCACGTTGCGTACTTAATGGTCTTGGCCAACTTGAGCAAATGAGAAATATTGTAGGTACAACGAAAAGAGTGATTTTCGATAAAGAATAGTAAAAAAGAAGAAGAATTAAATTTAAATATATCAACCAATATAGTTAAGACAAATAACGTTAGAAATTTGATGTTAAAGTCACGATTAGATGTAAAGAATAAGAATAATCAATGAACTCTTATCTTCATGGAAGCAGACAAACCGATAATTTCGGCTTCATTATTAGACTACGGTCATTCAACGTCGTAACACTTCTTCTAACGAAATTAAAATATCGAATTAAAATATTGAAATAAATTGCAAAAGTTTCTTCCGTCTTTTTCTACTTCGTAATTGGAAGATTTTCGACGTCTACGAATTTATTACGTGACAGTCGTGGCTTTGCTTGCGTAATATCTCTGAGGCGTTGCTTTTATGCTAAAGTACAAACGGCCGGGAATACCGTTGCCATTCTATACAAATTCTATTTGTGTTGGTACACACATCTATGTATATATATATAGAAGCGTTGATATGTCTAGGCATGCGTTCATCTGTGTAGATAAATCACAGAATATAGTCCGACGTGGACTTTGGGAGAGACGTCGTATTAACGTTTTTGCTCCGCATGTAGCAAGGAATGACGATGGTTGGGAATGCGGACGAAGTTTGGTAGTTTGCTCGAAAGTAAGAGAGAGAAAGAGAGAGAGAGAGAGGGAAAGAGAAAGAGAGAGAGAGAGAGAGACAAAGAGAGAAATAGAATATAACGTCTAGAAGTAGCGAATAGTATATTCGCTTCGCACCAATGGCTCGACGAGAAAGTAGAATTTAGAGAAACAGAGAGAGAGAGAGAGAGAGAGAGAGAGAAAGAGAAAGAGAAGGAGAGAGAAAGCATTCTCTCGTCTTAGCTCTGCTTAGAAGCGATTCATCGCCCAAAGTGCTCGAGCTCGATCTGTGTTTAACATGTAATGTGCTCAAACTATTGCAGTTGTCTCACAAAGAGCGAGAGAATGGATAAGAGAGAGAGAGAGAGAGAGAGAGAGAAAGAGAGACAGAGAATGAAAGCAAAGGAGTAGAGAGAGAGTGAGACTATACTAATACCAATAGTAGATTCGCTTACTTCGACTGGTTGCCCTTCCTCCCTCACACTCTAGATCGATCGAATATTAATTAACGTGGTTGGCCGTAATTAAAAGTTTAATCGAAACGATTAATGTGTCGCCGATTAACAGGTTCTTTTATATAACCAGCGTGTATTCGAATGTCGTTTCAAATTTTCCCCAAGTACTCGGCTTTATTAACTTTCGACGTAAATTCATTAAGAAGTAACGTAACATTTAGAAGGTAGGATTTCTAATCTCATTATCGTTCGACACGACTTTAATATTCAACCATTTTTTTTTTGTCGTACTTACTCTCACTCTCTTTCTTTCTCTCTATTTTATTATCGTTTATTTAAACATACTCAGTGATATAACGTGATATTATAGTATATGAGCTCGATAACCGAACTGAGAATAGACAAAGATAAAAGAGAATGCAAGTGTAGTAGGAAATCGCGTCTCGTTCGTAAACCGAGGCTAATGAAGGCTACCGGACTCCTATGTTCGTCGAAGTTATGCGAACGAGTATAGTCTGTCGCTTGGACTCTTGAATTCGTATTTATGTTTGTATCCATCGTTTGGCAACGGCGACGACGGCAGAACGGTGGCGAGAGTCTCGCGGAATTGAAATGCAAATAGTGGGATCCGGGATGCAAATTCTAGTTGCAAGGGGTAACGCCAGCCAGCCATCCCGAACGAACGAACGGAGCAGCCCGCGACAGAGCCGCTATGGGATCGACTCTGAACGGAACCAAAAGGAATGGAACCGACTGGACTACGAAGCGAGCAAAAGCAAGAGAGAGAGTGAGAGGGTAAAAGAGAATGAGCGATGCCTGCGGGAAGATGTGAAAGAAAGACAAAAAATTGATTGCAATTCGGCGCCACTCTCGGCTTGGTCGAGATAAAAGTAATGCGTTTCGTGCATAACGAGTCGTTCAACCCCATCTTGCTTTTTCTCTCTCTCTCTCTCTCTCTCTCTCTCTCTCTCTCTCTCTCTCTTACACTTTTTCTTTTTCTGTGTTTCTCTATTTCTCTTTCCGTTTCGCACTTTCCAACGTTTCCCTTTGACCTCTCACGATTTTGTCGACCACTTTCAGTCTCCAACGTGTTTTGTTCTCGTGGCATCCGGCATTGAAAATTTGAACGCACGTTACAAGATACGTTGGCAAAACAAACGAAAAATTAAAAAGATAAAAAAATGGAGAGAAATAATAATATCATATTCGTTCTGCCCAAAAAGAATATCTCTATCTGAGTTACGAAAGCCCACTCAACGTATTTGAATTTCTAACGATTCTAAGAAAAAAACGTAATACGCGTTTCCTTGTCTCGCGTCCTATTTATTTTTTTTTTTATTTTTAAGATAGAAAAATCGACGAGTTGCTTTGCTTCTCGAAGATGGATTTTCTGTCGCATATCGTTTGTATTGATTTCATAAGGAGGAACGTAAGCTCCGGAAAAATTTCATGAATAATAAAAGAAGCACGATATCGTGCGTAGGAGACATCGATATCACCAGAAGCTATATTATTTTCCCATGGTAGATACAATGGATCTACTAAAGAAGAAAGAGAAAAAGATCGAGTTGAAGGAAAAGTTTTAAACGTAGTTTTAGCGAGTTAGCCATGGAGAGCCTCCGCACTTTAAGATCGCCTAATGACATTAGGGTGAACGTTTAGCAATCCTCCTCTTTCTTCTTTTCTTCTTCTTCTTCTTCTTCTTATTCTCCTTCTTCTTATTTGCTTTCATTTAGTAGCATTTCAACTTTTCAAAGATCGATATCTTCTAATTCTATTAAGTTGAATGTCACGGTTTACCTTGGATCGGCGTATTGTACGGTTTTCACGTGGGGTGGACGACAATCGGACGGTTAACAATAATTGGACACTCGTTCTCCTAGGAAAATGTAGACGCGGAGAGAAAGAAAGAGAGAGAGAGAAAATGAACGTGCTGTATCGTAGAGAACCCTTTCGGAAGTTAACTCGCAGATATCCGATTCCTGTCATGTTTTCACTGACGACGATTATCCGATTAGCAATCGCGCGCATCGCTTACACGGATTGACGTGACCAACCACGAGAATTCTTTACGGTCTAATGGTCCATGAAAGAGACAGAAAGAGAAAGAAAGAGAGATCGATCGAGAACGATCGATCGATAAGTATAGAATTTTCGACTTTCATCGTGATGCTTTTACGTTTAGTTTATACTCGACAATGATTACGATCGTTATTCTTTACGATCAGAAATTATAATCGGATAATAAAGTTCTAAGGTAAATAAATCATCAATACTGCTATACATTTCAATGATTTTTGTTTATATATTTTATAAAATCAATTTTTAGGAAATTCAATCATGAGACGAAAAAGAAATAGCGAGCGTGGTGAGATAAAAATAGAAATTTAAAAAAAATGTATGTATATATATTGATAAATATAAAAGAGAGAAAAAAAAGTCGAGTAGCTAGGGTGAACGGGGGTAATCGAGCATCCTACTTAATATGCCGAACAAGGGTGGAACAACTCGTTGCAAAGCGGTCGCTGCCGCGAGTGGGCGGAAACAAATGGCAAAGGGCATTGGCGGCTATCCTTTACCCGGGAATCGTATCGTCCAGCACCCTCGCTACGGACAGAGTGCCATCGATTACGCCAAAATTAACATTTAAAAGCGGAAAATTTGCAAGTGCCGAGATGCTCCTGTACACTAACCGTTGGTACCATAATACGTAACGCGAGTACCACCGAAGAATCGCACGTGCAGGAGAGGAGCATTCTCGTTTCTCTCGTTAGCGATAGCGAGCAACGAAAGGGTGCAAGACGAGAGAAAAAAGAGAAAGGGATGTTATGAGTAAAGAAGGGGGAGAGAGAGAGAGTGAGCCTCGGAAACCCCTGGCTGTTAAATGTAAATGTCCGGCATTTGTTACTTCTATCTTTCTCTTTTTCTCGCGTAGGGAAGTACTGTTTGTTTGTATCTGCGGTTCGCGAACACAGCGACAGTAACAGAGGGGGTTCGAGTCGATGGCGAAGGGGTAGCAACGAGAACGAAAAGGGAGGGATCAGGCCGCTCTGAAACTCTCTCTGCTGCTATTCGGCAATTTTTGTTACCTCTACTTTTGCCATATACTTTTTTATTTTTGCGTGGCCCGCTGGCTTCTATGTAAGCCAGCGCGCGAGGGAGTGAGCCTCGGGACGCTCATTTGTAAAATTTTATGATAACCTCCCCACTACTCCTTTATTCTTTCTCTCTCGCTCTCTCTCTCTTTCTCTCTCTCTCTCTATCTCTCTTCGTCGAGAGACTCCTCCTCATCCCTCCCTGTTACCGTCGCGTTGTATCCATTACGAGCGTGCTGCTGCTCCTTTTTAGGAATTTCGTTTTAATTACTGCCCGTTCGCCGTGTATCCCCATCCCTCCACCTCGTTTTCGTTCTATACCTTTTTTACTTTCTCTCTCTCTCTCTCCCTCTCTCTGTTCTTCTCATTCAAGCTCTCGATTCTCTGTCTCTCTTTATCGGTTGGTACCATGCGCACGCGTGCCCATGACCGCGCGAAAACTCTAAACGACGTTGCACATCGATCTGAGAGAGAAAGAGCTTGGATATCAGAAAGCTATTGAAATCCCGCGAAATTGCGGTGCAGCCGTACGCGAGAGCCTTTCCCCATATCGGCGGAGCACCATCTCACAAACCATCCCGTTCCTAATACCGTTCCTCATCCAGTTCCTCATCCCTTTATTCCCGTTCCATCTCCTCCCTCTCTCTCTTTCTATCTACAGTCGTGCCTTTTTCCGGCATTCTCTGCCACCCCTTTAACGAATACGATACGGACGGAGCATCGATGAAAGATAACCGAATAAAAACCTGGAAAACGCGAGCTCGCCGTTGCGGTACCATTCCGCCCGCGGAAAATCGTCGAATCTGCCTGGGTGAAGAAAGTTAATCGAGTTTAAAAATGATAAGTTTCCTCGCACCGTACGACCTAGTACTATGTTTGTCTCTACGTATATTTAGATATTTTTTTTAGATGGTCTTTTAAATGTATCCTTTTTCAACGTCTATGAAGAACAATCGACCGACCGGTGTAGTTTTGACGATATTACGTTTGGATTCATGTACTCGTGATAAGAAGAAAAATAAATGATTGTATTGTTTTATTAAATAAAACAATTGTTTTTAAGTCATTTGATCGCGTATAATTGTGATGTAACACGTAGACGATGAATATCGTTGAAAATGTATTTTACCTTTAACGAAGTAAAACATTTGTTAATTAATATATCTAATTTGAACGTTAATAATTTCAACACGTACGTTATTTCAAATAATATAATACCAAGCAAACTAATATTCTACGTTTTAAAAGACGTTTTTAAAACAAACAAACCTTCTTCATTTCGTGATTCGTGAGAAAAAACGAATAAGAAAAAGCATTGTGCTAGAAAGTTACTGGCGGCACGCTACGTGGTACGCTGAGTCTGTGGAAACGACTGCCATACTTGTATGGAGCCCCCGCGACTCTTTTGATATTTCAACAGAGTAGACGAGTGGCGTGTCGTAATGAAATCATCTCCATCGCTTTGATCTTCCCCGCGTGCGCGCGCGCATTAACCAGCCATCCAGGCACAGACAGCCAGCTCGCGTTCGCGCTTATTCTCGTCATCCCTTTCGTCGAAAGATAGGAGCAACCTTTTGCGTCTCTTTTCCTTCAAAACGGTTACACAGTCCAATCCCTCTCTTGTCGGCTTCACTCGACATTCCCTATCCTCACCCCCATCTACCCCCACGATCTTTCCTCATCCTTACACCCTTTGCCACTTTTAAAATGAGTTTCTTCGCTTGTTTTCATTTTTTTTTCACTTTTGTCTAGCTAATTTTATTTTAATGACATGGCACGAGACTCTTCGTTATTTTTTCTCGAGACCAACGTCCGAAACTTAGAAAGAAAAAATTACCTTCGTATAGGAACAGTATAGGAGTCGAAAGAAATTTACAAGAAGTAAAACAATCTATGAAGTCGAATCGATCGTGTAAGAAGAAACGAAATTGGATTGGCAAAGCTCTGTGACATCATGGTTGATGGATGTATGAGAATTGTATCGAAGTAGACCAAATGCGATAGAATAAGTCAGTTTATTTCCTAGTCACGTAGGAAAAATGTAGATATTTATGTAATGAAAATGTTTAAATGCTCTTGCTATTTTGTTAATTAATAATTACTTATGTAAATAGAATTTGATCATTTATATTTCGTTGTTTGTTCGAAGAGAGTTGGAAAGAAAAAAAAAAACAAGAGAAAAATAAGAACTGGAAAAAGCAAAGGGAAGACAACGACATCATGCAAGATTCATTCGATTCTCCAAAGGCGTAATAGTATCTTATTAAATTACAGTGTGATCCATCGGAATTTACGATGGACAGAGACGATGATCGATACCCGAAGAAGAGTCGATATAGAAGCACTAAGAAACAGGGGTTGGTACGTACTGGGATGAGGGATCTCGTCTTCTTTACACAAGAGAGCCACGACCGTAGCAGGTATATAAGGTGTATCGAGCAACAAGGACTAACGGCCTTTAATTAATAAAGTTACGCGAACAACTCTCAAAGTCTTCCCGCTCCTTCTATACTCGTTCTCTCTTACCAACGCGCGCCAGCTATTTCCCTCCGCTTTAGAAATTCTACTATTTCTCTCCTTTTCCTTTCTATCCTTCCCTCTTTCACCTTCTTCTTCCTTCTTCTTCGATTTCTCTTAAAGTGGGCTCCTATTCGGGAAGTTGGGGATCTCTTTGTAAAACTCGTACGAATTTTCTTACTAATTTTAAAATATATTGTTTCTCTTTACGAAATGATGATCAACGAATCGGTATAATAGAAAAACTAAATTAAAAGTATTCACCTAATCATTAATCTCTTTAAAAATAAAACGATCTTTTTAACCTACATGCGTATCCAGAGAGAAATATTATCTCTTGTCCCATGTCTTAAATAAGTAAACTTCTTTATCTTGGATTGTTGAGACAGAAAAGAGTCTATTTTTTGTTATATTCTCTGTCTCTTTTTCTCCTTCTTTTCATTTCTATTTCCCAATGTTTAACTGTCGCGTCCTATAGCTTTCACAGGGTGTACACAGATAATTGATAACTTGGTCGACTAGACGATGTGTCTTTTCGTCGGAAATCCAAGCGGGCGCCAAAAGTTGACTCGGTCTACGTAAGAACGATCTTGCTAAGCGATACAAGGGTTTGGAAAGGATTGGGATAGACGCGAAACGGGCTGGAAGAGTTAGCCCGGAAAAGGGTAACGCGGACTACTAACGCGAGGTGCCAGGTTTCGAGAAATTAAGTCGCATTCTCGCTGCCAACGTTGCCACCACGCGCTACGGCAAACGTCGTCATCGCAACGAAAGTCCTCTTCGAAAGAATCCGAAAGGCGAGTTATAGCTCGCTAAAGAAAATTGACTTGAATCCACGCCAGGATAATAAAAGCGCGCCCCGCTACGTGGAGCTACGAGCGAGAAATATGAAAGAAACGATCCGATACCGGTAAGCAAGAACTCTTTCTATGTGCTTGCCCGCCGGCTGCACTCTTTGGTGGAAACGAAAAATATCGTAGAAATATATATGTATCGCTATAGTGCTTTCGTTGGATGCACAATCGATACCGATTGCTCCTGTTCTTCTTGCGATACGCTAGACGATACGTGTAGCCAATGTACCTATGTACGTAGCAATGAGTATCGATTATACTCGAGTACGTATTATATCAGGATCGATGTTATCGTCAATACACTGTGCTCGTAATATTCCTACGAAACGATCCTAGCAAAATATCGGCTTCTCTCGGTAAGGAACTAAAAGTGATTCTAACAAATGTGACGTAAGTGTACGCCTTGTTGTACTTTCACCTAAACTTTTGAATCGATAAAATTACTTTCACGAGCAATCGTTCAATTCTTTGTATTTGTTTTAGTTCCATTTCATTACTAATTAAAGTAACATAAGGCAACCGGCAATACGTATTCTTCAAAGCGATATTTCGTTTTCGGGATGATAAATGATCTACGAGTCATTAAAGTTGTTGTGATATTTTTATAATCACTGCCAATGACAGTGACCGATTGAGTAAAAAGCAAACATAGCTGGTAAGTGCATAAAATTGTCTCGGTCCTTATTTGAACGTAATATTCGATAACTTCATTCGTTGATACGTGTATTTAAAACACATACACATACATACATACATACAAACAATCATACACGCATCACCGCTTTAACTTAACATACGAGCCAACTATACAAGTACTATAAGTAGCAGAGGAAATATGTGTACCTACTTCATATGGCAACATTCGTTACAAAGCAAAACGTACACACACGACAGACGGATACTTCATAGGAGGAATAATGTGTGTTTTATGATTGAGGAGCATTCTACCGAGCACAGCATTCGTGATAGGACGTGTTTCGTACAATGATCTACCTTGTGTTCGAGATAACATTTGGCATGTAAAAGTTTACTTAGGCGTCTATAATCTAAGCTGACCAATTACCTACGTTAATGACATACCTACTTGCTGCAAAAATCTTTTTTTTTCTTTTTTATTTATTTAATTTTTTTTTTAAGGATCCGCTCGAGATAAAAGCACGCGGCGAGCGAAAGTTGGTAGCTGTCGAGCGAGGACGCTAGCGGTTGTGCAGTCTTTTTACCTTGTTCGGTGTAGTCGCTTGTTGCTGCGGCGAACAGCTGGTGCTGTGTACGGTCGGTTGATTGGTTGTCGCCGGCACGATGCCCTGGTGGTTCAGATGACTCAGCTGATTCAGCTGGTTGAGCTGCTGCGGCTGCTGCACCGGATTCTGGTTGGAGGCCTGCAGCTGTTGATGGTGCGTCTGATGCGCAGGATGAGTCGTCTGATGGTGCGTCGCAGGGAAAGTGGGCACCGTGAACGGGACGAACAGCATCGGGCTGCCGAGGATGTGCGCACCACCTCCACCCAATGCCCCCGTCTCCTCCCTACACCTTTTTCGTGCGTTTTTGGTTTTGGATAGCTCTTTTAGTCCATCGATCGTGTTTGTTTTATTGTTGTTGTTTTTTTTTAACTTTATCTTTTAGTTACTTTTGATTTAAAACTTGTACTTTCTAATTTTAGATTTAATCTTACTTTTGCGACGTGCTACTACGTATTATTGCCTTTTTTGTTTGGTTATTATTTTTTTATTAGGATTCTATCTTATCGATCAACGTCGAGGACGAGAACGACGACGAAGAACAGTGGTAACGGATGTGGTGGTAGAAGTAGTGGTAGTGACGACAATAGTAGTAGTAGAAGTAGTATTATTTGGTGATGATAATAGTAAAGTAGTAATATATATATATATTATATATGTATATATAAATATATATATTTATATATATGTATAATATATATAGAGATATCGAAGTCAAGGTAGGAATGTATCTTAGCGATTTATCATTACCTGCACTCCTGCCCCAGCCCTTGGTGCTGGGGGTGGGCGTAGGGGGCGGCTCGGACGGAGGTGGTGGACGCCACCCTCGCTACCCTCAGCGATAGGCCGCCCCGTTGGCTAGTAAGCTGAACTGAAGGAGGTTGGTGATTGGTATGCGCGCAGCAACAGGCACGGCAGCCGATCTGTTGTTGTGGTGCCGGTATAGCCTGAAGGTGGTGATGAGTAAGGGGCCCCCTGGGCCCCGTGGAGGAGGGAGAACACGGGTACACCCCAAGCAGGCAGCCCACCACCGCAGCCCCGGGGCCCGGTGCGCTTGGTGGCAACGCGCCTGTAGACGAGGCCACCCCAACCTCGCTGGCCCTCCTGCAACCACTGCACCACTGCACCCACCCTCCTGAATTGCCTGACTGATTCGGCCTCCTGACACCGATCGTTAAGCCGGACTGGACCACCTCAGCTGTACCCTCCTTCCTTTCGGGATCCCCTGCGGCCGGGATCTTGCTACTTTCTTTTCTTCCCAACTTGATCACCTTCGATCGCTTATGCGTAATCTCTTTACGTTTATTTCACTAAGCAAACTTATTAATTTATTTCCAGCTTTAACAAACTCGGACCTTTAGGACACTTTTCTTCGACGCGTCAATAAATTATTTCGAAGAATCGTGCTCAAAAATTAATAACCGTGCACAAACTCTATGATCGCGATAAAATGATCCAATGAATTTCAGACGTATGAATATCGAATAAACAGAACGATATGATTTTCGTTGCTAGTCCGAGTGTAAAGGTAGACGAGGTGTCTAAGCGTGTGCGTTCACCGGTAGAAGTCACGGCGCCTCTGATGCTTACTCATAACCACGTGGTCGAGCAGGGGTTGCTTCCGATCGCAATCTCCGGAAGAGGCAGTGTGAGAAGCGTCGGTGAACGGAAACCTCGGGAGTACGAAGAATGCGAACGCGTTTACAATCTTTCTCTTTTTCTATTACTACCGACTTCTCTCAACCGTTTGTAAACTTTCTTCAACTATAGCGCCGACACGAGTTTTGAATAGGAAACAGTTATCGGAGTATTAAAGGAAAAATAACGTGCTCGAGCGTTTCAACAAGTACACAACAACGATTTATCGCGATCCTCCCTTCCCGTTCACAATAGCGGCACTTTTTTATCCTTACACCATTTCAATTGCTATCGCGCGTAATGATCTTCTCTCGGAATTCTCGTCGATCGTCGGTTTCACTTTCGCGAACAGGTGGCCCTTCGACGATGTATTCTTGGTATGCAATTCAGTTTACTCTCGTAAACACGTACTACAGCTCTCGTATCACAATTAACCAAACATCTCTAAAGTTTATATCGTTTATCTTTTCACAGAGACTTACCACACGCGTTCCTAAAAAAACAAAAATAATAATCGTATACAATTGTTATTCGTTGTGTTTCGATATATCGGTATACGAATGTATACGAGAAAAGATCGATGACGATGATGATCGGTAATAGTAGTAGTAGTAGTAGTAGTAGTAGTAGTAGAAATACACTCTTATTGCTAGCTGAGCGATCGTAACAAATATCCTATATATAGTTGATTTTATTTTTTAACTAAACTTTGGGATTTGCATCAAAATTGCATTATCCTATTTATATTTCTTTTCCTTTTTATTATCGTACTCGTCGTCGTATTCGTTATAATACTTTTTCACTTTGTATTATACTCCTTTCCTTTAACCCTTCTTTCTACGGACGTATCAAATACGGTTGCGGCGGATGTCGTTGATAATCATCGTCAGTTTGACGATTTATTATAGAAAATGAATGAAGCGACGGCAACCCCCCGTAGTCTTTCCGCCTCGAGAGGGCACGTATCTTCTCGCGTGATCGCCCTCTCTTTATCTCTCTGTCTCTCTTTCTCTTTCTCTCTTTCTTTCTCTTGCTATTTCCGTTCTCCTTTTCACGTTGACGCGAACCGCAACGGAGTCTGTCCTCGCGTTCAGGCAAACGAGGACGAAGACACGACGGGCGGAAAAAGAGGGAACCTAACCCGTAATGTTGGAAGGTCGCTCGCCGACTGACTAGCACTTCCGCTCAGGCTGTTGTGCGATTCAGAGTGGGGGATGCTTCGTTGAGTTGTTGTGTGTAGGGGTTGGTGGCGGCGGCTCGGCTCGTCGGTTGGTTGGTCGGGGTAGTTGTGTGTGCTTCGCTCGTACTGTGCGCGGGAAACCGGGGGGTTTCGAGCCTTTGCCGCTCGTCTAGCCCGGCGAAATAGCGACCAGTTTCACGTGGCAAGCACCTACCTTCGGTTAGACTACTCGCCGGAATATTTATCCTCTTCCGTTTCCTTTTTTCTTTCTTTCGTTCGTTACAATAGTTCGATGAGTTTACTTTTTCTTTTTTTATCCTATATATTTCCTTCTCCCTCCTTCTGTTTCTTGGAAAAAAGAGAAATAACTCTAATTGTTCAAGAGAATGTATATATAGAGAGATAGCTATTTATTTCTTTCCCACGTCTGATTTATTTCAGGGTGTACTACTTAAAGTGCTGATACCTCGATGGAATGCTCGAAAGAACAATAGGATGCATGCGAGAAATCGTACAAAAATCTTTTTAGGAATGATTAACTTGTCAATTCAATCTCCTTGCTATTATTAGTACTTAATAATTATTTGATCAATTATGTTTATAATATCTTTTTCATATATTTTCGTATATAGCTGTGGCGAGCTGAAGACTAACGCCGTCGGATAAATATGACATTGGAATACTTTTCTCACAAGTAATTTTGTTAATTTTATAATATGCAAAAACAATATGAACCGATTCGTTAAGGCACTGAAATACAATATTAAACTTGTTAAAAAAAATATAACTGAAAATTAAATTTTAAGATTTCGAGTAGCAACGGAAAAGAAAAAGTGAAAAAATGCACTGGTTCTATCATAAAAATTCACTGAAATAGGTTTCGTCTTTATCACGTATTTAATTTCACGTAACCGTCACAGTAACACAATTTACGAAGATCACTGAATAATATTCACTGACGTAACTCTCGATGTTCTCCGTTTTGATGTTGGTTAACGTTGTTATTATTATCAACAGCACCAATAAGGTTGAACGAAGAGCGCACAATTAATCACTTTAGCGATGTAAAAGACGTGACGAAAGGTCCAAGTTTTGAAGAAGCGCGAAAAGGAGGGAATCGGTTTCTTTGGTTAACGGTAGCTTGTTTGTACGCGTGCGTCTTCTAAGAGCGTTGTTGTGTTTACGGCTGGCGTTGCTGCTTTGTACCGGTGTGTTTCGATGGTGGTAGTAGAAGTAGTGGTGGTGGTAGTGGTATTGGGTTGTTGTGGTGGTGGTAGTAGTTGTGGTGGTGGTGGTTGTGGCAGTAGTGGTGACGATTGTATCGTGGTAGTAGTGATGGTACTGGTTGGGGGTTGGTATCAGGGTCGAACGGTCTCGATGAGAAGTGAGGAGGGTCGTGTCGACGTTGGATATTAAAAAGGGTCGACGAATAGGTAGGTATACTGAGGAGAAAAGAAATATAGAAAGGTGACGGTGTGTCTAGGTGTTCTAATAGTGTGTCTGCTAGCGGGCGGTTTGTGGACTTGGAGCGCCGTGTCCTGCACGTAGGTAGGCAGCGTGGAGACAAGAACCGTGTATCGCAATGTATCGCGGCGGTGGTGGCGGTGGCGGTGACGATGGTGGTGGTAGTGGTGGTGGCAGCAGCGACGACGCCGGCAAGAGAAGAGGTGGTGGTAACTGGAGGGGTGGTCTATTGGATGGAGGGGCTGGTGGGCGGTAGAGAGGGCGGCTGAGAGGGGTGGTCTGCCTCTCGTTCCCTCGTTTCTCGCTTGAAGCGCTCGAAGAGAGGGTAGGTCGGACGATCTCGAGAGAGAGAGAGACCCGAGGGCGCGCAAAGCGTCTACTCGCGAGTTGAGTCCCGATACTGCTTCTCTTCGGATCTTTTTTCCTTTCTTTCTATATTTATAAAGTTCTTTTCATTTTCTTCATTATCAATAAATTCTAATACAAAGAAAACAAAACCTAGAAAAGGGGGATCTTTTGTTTAAAGTAATCGATAAAAAACGTATCAACGAATCTCGCTGTTTTGCTCCTGAGAATGATATATTGGGGAAAGGGTAAGAGCAAAGTTCTTCGTAGAATAGGGAAGCATAATGCCGTACGTCCATTTAAATGAGCTATTAAGAATGAAATAATTACGAGCAATTATACAGCTTGTACTACTTCAGCCTGCTTCATGATATTGTAATGGGATAAATTATAAAACGACGGTATATTTTCTCTTGATGACAATTAATGAAGCTCGAATTTAACGAATAAAGCGTTACATTGATTTATTTGATAGTTTACTTATTTTTATTAACAATAGATAAGTTCTTCATCTAATCAAATTCATGTTTAATAATGCGATTTCCATTAGACTTGACTTCATCAATTTAAAGATGCGTGACTAACAGCTTCTCGCAAAATGGAAGATCGTTCGTCGAATTACTGCAATTTCTCAGACCACGTCGAAAACTTTTGGCGTCACTTCCTTGGGATACTACGAAAGTAATGTATTAAGCATTTGCATATGTATTGTTACGTGTTCTATACGCGAGGAGAATAGTGAGCATTTACGAGTTGCAATTTTAGTCGAAGTATTCAAAAATGCGTACGTCTATATACGTCCCACATATATTTGATTTATACACATATATAGGTGTACATACAATATATCCAAGCATATGTATTATGTAGGTGTGCACAAGTACTTGCTCAATGAAATAATAAGCGTAATATTCTATGCCTCCTTCTTGGAAATAACTATACGAAGAACTTCTTGGCAGTCTGGATTCTAAAGAACTTATGAAAAAAGACGTAGGTAAATGCCTTCCCACCTCTAACATTTCTTTTTCCTCTACACCTTTTACTTGCTTCCACCTTTTTACTTTCTCTCATCTGTTTTACCCTCTTTAAAATACGTTCCCTTGAACGAATTTTTCCTTATTTTCTATTTTTTTTCTTGTTTTTTTTTCTTTTTTATTATATCTAAGAGGATATTAAATTCATGTATTTTATTTCAGTGTTTTCACGAGCAAAGCATACCTCGCACCTAGTACTACGTCCTTTACGTTCTTCCCCTTTAGCATTTTTACCCTCACCCAGGTTACGAGTTAATTTTTCCCTCGTCGAGTTTGTTGGTTGACTAAGAGGGCACTGAAACAGGCAGCAGTGGCCTGTGGTTTTGGTGACGAGGGATCGATCGCTGCCCGTTATTTCTTCTCACTTTGTCGTGGTTCCTAATTAAAAATTGTTCGCGGTTGTCGACGTTGAAGAAAAACCTCGTCCCTCTAATTGGACCATCGTTTTACCGTTGAGAATCGAAGGGAATATATCGAGAAAATCATTATCGAGTAATTGCGTTAACGTTGGTAAGATCTTCAGATCTGAGCTCAGAGATTCATCTTTCTAGAATCAAATGCAATGATTTTTTGAAATACAGGGACGCTTCTTCGGTTACATTTCACACTCTAGAGTTTCGTACATTCTCGGCTAATGACTGAGGAGCGAGACGGTAATGTATTCTATGCGGAACATCTACTATGCACTTCCCATTAGCATTTGTAATGCGTTACCTACCCCTAACTCCGACTCGCGTCTCACGTTGACGCTCGTGCAAACCCATCAACGTACCATTTATAGCACCGTTTCGTGCTCGCGTATACGTGAAAAAGAGTTTACTACTCGTTGGTACTCGGGAAATATGTTAATAGGATGCACCATAGGCTCGCATTATATAACGCCAGTAGAGTTGGAAGATTATAGTCACAGGGCCACCAGTGTCACACACAATTTTTACTTGTATGTGTCTTCTCGTTCGTTCGGTCACTCGTGCTTTTCTAATTCGACCCCCCTTGAGTCTATGACGTTACGTGAAAAATAGACTCACCATTAAGACTTTGCTTCATTCGTCACTGGAAACGTTCGGCATCGTAACGTGCACTTGTCGGAAGCTAAAGACGAAATCTTCTCGATTTTTCCCTCAAAAGACACATCCTACGAATTTCTCTTTTCTCTTAATAGTCTACCAATTAAAATTCTTTCTTTTATCATTCAATTTTACGTATCTAAACATTTCGTTTATACAATTAATCAAAGTGTCACCTATAAAATGAATGTTTTAATTATCATATTATTGCATAAAGTAAGCTAAATTCGAAAGACATTTATGGTAAAATTGATGAAATAATTTACACGATTCTCGATTTGTTTTTTTTTTTTATTTATTATCCGAGTAAGACAATTTTTCTGTTACTGCATAGCGTACGTAAAAACGTAGATGCCGATGGTACGCCGGCGACGATGGTGGCACAATAACGGATAAGCGGAACCATCGGACAGTTTGCGAGCGACTCTGCTTCTGATGGGCTGGACGATGGAGAGACAGGCTGTAGGGAGTCGGTATATTTATAATGACCCTATATGTATGCAAATGGCTGCATATCATACGGACCTATCCCACTCGTACGTGACGGAGGACTTGCCTTCTCTTCCTCTGTCTGTTTCCCTTTCTTTCTCTCTCTCTCTCTCTCTCTCTCCTACTTTTCCCTAACTCACCCCTTTTTCATATTCTCTTTCTCTTTTTATCTTTCTAACTCCAATGACACGGCGGGAATATATGTATTATATTTCTCGCATGTACTCGACGTGTACCTATGCGGTAACGACCGCACACAAACACCGTTCCCAACGTAGAACGGCCAAAACGCATCGATTGCGCGTAAACGCAAGTCAATGAGAGAAACACGAGCGTACTTATTTTACATTTACCTGGCTTTTTGCAAATCCCGTAGGTATCTACGGAATATCCTATTTTATTTTTTATTTTTTATTCGGCTCATCGCATCGATAAACGCAACCCACGATTATTACGATATTTCCACGATAGATACATAAACTTTTGACTGATATTAATAATATCGTAACAATTTTCTCGATAAGAAAATAGGGTTATTTTATGCAAGAAGATATTGAGACTTTTCTGATTTTGCAAAACCCTACACATAATGGGAATTTTATTGACTACGTATATGGTTTATCGATTTTCACGTCATAAGAGCATCGCTTAACGTAACATCTATTTACCAAGGTAAATATATAGAAAGTTGTGTTTTATAAAATGCATAACATGCTGCACAAGCTATTTATTCTGATCGCATAAAATGGTGAATATCTTTCAACAGAAAATGTGGTAGCATTATCAGCTGACCGTCGATTATACGCTCGCGTATCACAAATTAATCGTATACACAGTACGAACAAAATGTATCGTTGTAAAATGATTCGATTTGCATTTGGAACGTATGATCGTTTAATTACAAACATCGTTGAGGTATCTACTGCTACTACTGGAAATCTTGTGTAGACCATTTATTGATAAATTCGTACCCTACAGGATTATGGAGAAAACAATAAAAATATTCGGATCCCTGTAAATGGTTACGTTGTTCTTGATCAACGAGTTTAAGCGACTATTCATCTCATTCCGACCACAAATACGATCGGCGTGGATTCCGATAGGTGACATGGCGTTCCGCATAAATTATAACGGTGAACACGTTATTTATAGTCAGATACAAATTGCCTATGCTAATTTCTGCTGATCATCCTGGCGCCACTGATTCGAAAGCTATTTTGATCACCGAACGAGATTCATTCAAGGTTTATCATTGTCCCTTTAATTTCTCTCTCTCTCTCCCTTTATCATCCTTTATAACGAAAATGATATATTGTAGAAAAGTCGTGACAATTATTTCGTAATTTTAATCGTGCCAGATTGGAGGCTTTGCTGGCACGTAGTTTTAACAAGGATACGCACTTAGCCGTTATCGGTTTTCTTTAGAAGCTTCTTCGAATGGACGATTCGTTGCTTCGTAACACAAACCTACGAACTGCCTTAAATAATTGGGAGGTAAAGCCTGGTAAAGGTACTTGGGTGTGCAAGAAACTGAGGGCGGCTAAACAAACTGAAAGGAAATCCACCGAGAAAAAGAAAAAGAGAAATACGGTGGGGAAAAAAAAGAAACTAGAGAAGTAGTATAGGAAAAAGTTTGCAAAGCCTTTGAGCAAGGAGTACATGTTGTTTTCTCTGGCTGGAGATCTTTCTGAAACGTTGAGTAAATGGTTCACTGACCACTCAGATAGACGTACTTTCAAAATAAAAGATACAAGTCTGTTGGAACCTTCGATATGTTTCAAAAGGTACGATCTTGAATCAGCCTTCGACCCTCGCTTTCCTACTTTCAACTATTTTTCTATCTATAAATACATGTTCCTTTTTTTTCTTTTATACACCCACGTCTTTCTGATCATTTTCCTTCTCTCTTTCTTTCTATTTAAAAATATTTGACATTTACACCTTTTATTAAACGAACGATCGAAGAACGAATAAATTACTCACTTTATATTTTCAAAAAACAAAATTAAATACATTATCAGGTGAGTGACATTAAATATTTTCAAGCTAGCAAACACGTCTAACAAAATTTATGAAATTATCGATAAAAAAACGATATTGAAAAGAAGATTTAACATTGATCGTCCAATTTCTAAATAAGCATCGAGAATGTGAAGAACATACAATAAGGTTGCGTCTGATCCCTCACGAGAGAATCCTTTGAATAGTTGGAGATTGGGTAACGAAATTCCAAGGAAGATTAAGACGTGCGGATTTGGGGACAGGGCAAGCGGAAAAACAGGAGCTAAGGGCAAAGAAGGAAGCTTTAACTTGTGGCTATGGAAAACCCTAGTCGTTTTCGTTGTCGTTGTCGTTTTCGTCGGAAGGAAGAGAAAGAGAGAAAGAAAAAGAGAGAAGGATGCAAGAGAGGAGTTTCTCATCATTTTCTTCTTTCTTCCTTTCTGTAAGATCTCATCTCTCTCTCTCTCTCTCCCTCTCTTTCTCTTTTTCCTTCTATCCTCGTAGCTATGCCAAGAGAGCTCAATTTCAATTTCGAGCCCCGAGGGTGTCATTCCGAAACGAATATAATTATACAGAATAATTCTGACACGAGATGGGGGGTGCCAAGGTAGTAGGTAGGACTTGTGGAGGGCCGTGAGGAAAGAGATGGGGGGAGAAAGGAGGGGAGGAGGGAAGTAGTAACTGTTGGAACGGGGGAGTCTTTGAAGGAAGAAGTCTTCCGCGAGCCTGGTATAGTCTAACTACCACGTAGTCCGCGGTTATAGGAGCACCCTTTGCGTTACGCACGGTGAACGTCGAAGCGAAGAGGGTGGAAGTAAGGCACTGAGGGTGGAACGGGGGTGGCCGAAAGATAGCGAGTGCTTAATGGCTCGAAATTCCTGCCGTTGCGGAATGCCCTGAATGAAAATTAAGTCAAGTATACCTACTAGAGCTTCTCAGCTTCCTTCGTCTTTCTTCTTCTTACTCTATTTCTATCTTTATCTCTTTTTATCTCTTTCTCACTCTTTTACACGATAACTGAAGAGAGATTCGGCAAATTGTATCCATAGAAGAGGCACCAATGGGAGAGTTAGAAAGAGAGATGGCTCTTGTATCCTCTCTTTCTCTATTTGTGTCTTTCTCTTTGTAGTCTTTTCTATTCCTTATTGCACATTATTATGTCTTAAGCGAATATATTGCATTCTCTACTTCGAAGCTTTCGTAGTTTTCATTCATAGTTCTTAATCAATTCTGCTTAAGTATCATTAAATATAATTCATTTAATACAAATGTCTTTGAAATTTGTCATCTCGAGAATTTATCCTTCGATAATTTCATTCTCTTTTATCAATTACCACCCTTTATTGTGACTGAGATCACAATTTCCCGAGTTGGTGTTCTCCTTCGATTTAGTCCTATTACCGTAGTACTATCACCTTTGCTCCCTCTTTCTACGTCGATTCGAAATGAGAAGGCACCTCGTTCCATTATCCGAATATTAGCCATCGGGGAGCCACGAAATTGCTACAACTTAAATAATTTGTTTTAATGCAATCATCGGTTTAGACGGTACTTAAAAGTTACGCTCGCTTAGATTTATTTTTAATTAAAATAAATAAAAGTAGGGTGTGTTACGTTAGAATTAACGTAAGTATTATTAAATTTATATGAAATAATGTATAAGATGGTAATTATAATATTATTCTTCTCATTGAGAGAAATAAAAATATTTATTTATAATTTTTGTGACTATTACATACTAATATAATATGTAATTCGTAATAATATTCGATAATTCGTAGTGTGAGTGCACGCTGTTCCCGTTTGGTAACTTTTCTAATGCATAAAATATACTATGCCAAAATTTTGAACACAGCGATATACCTAGTACGCAAACAATGCATTACACATGCAGCTGACCATTTTACGCATAAACAGGCTCGCTCACAATAAAGCTGAAATATTTGTTAGTTTAACCAGAAATCTCTTAATGCAATTGATCATTTTTTAAGCGAATGGTTATGCATCGAAACGTTAATGTACAGAACCATCGCCAATCGAAACCTTTGAATTATTATATCGATGCTTTTACACGTTATATATTGATGTATCGTATTTATACCTTCCAAGCGTCGAAGTAACGCGCGATATTGGAAGCTCCTGGGAACGTTTGGAAAAATCATTAAAAGTGATTTCCCGAGGTGTAGCTATCGGGAAGCCACTTTGTCGACGAGTTATTTCCAACGAAGTAATATTCAGATGCAGTCGTTTATATTCAACGACGATTTACAAGTAAAATGTAGATTTATGCGACGGCCGTTCTTGTCTTCCCCCTACCCTACTCTCTCCTCTCTCTCTCTCTCTCTCTCTCTCTCTCTCTTTTCCCCCATCTCTCTCTTTTTTTTATGAGTGTCCTTTACATAGCTGCATTTAAATTAGATATTTTTACAAAGTTAGACGAAAAGACGGGTAGATCGCGGAAGAAACGTCTTTCTTTCTTCTACGTAGCTTACTTCTTTAGAAAACTACTGGATAATAACTGCATACGAGAAAGCAAGATTTAATAAATTATTTTTTTCAAGAATAACGCTTAAGGAATGATAACGACATTAGTGGCATTTTTATTTGCACCGCAAGCTCGGAATTCATAAGCAAAAGCAAGCTCGACGATTCTAAATAACTAGGAGGTTGAACTGTCGACTTGAGTGCATCTCAAGCACATATGCGAAAATTACGTCAGAATACATGGTGTATACGTCAAGTGCAGCTAGGCGCTTGCTTTCTATCCATTCGACTTCAAAATCAGGACGTTTCTTCGCATTTGAAAATGTGTAGGTACTTTCAAGCACAATGTCGATAATAGGCACAGCAGATTTTTACCTTCGCGAATTTGAGAACTCGAATCGATTCGCGATACTTCCGTGAATTGTAATCGATAAATGATTTTCAACTAGAAGAAATGTATTGACATTTACGTAAAAATATAAACAAAAATTGTAATAAGATCGTAAGTAAACGTTTGCTTTAAAAAAAGAAAATATTTTTTCATTTCTTTTTTTTTTTTTTTTTACTTTCTTGAGATATATAGAAGTACAAAACACACATAAAAAGTATTAGATAAATATATAGAGAAAAAAGTTAATATGATATGATATTAAAAGTTGAAAAGTTTTCAGTAAATCCGTCGAGCTGTGACAAGAGTGTTTTCTTCGATTGAATGGAAGAAAGTAGGAAAGCGAAGGCGAAAGATACCACGTAGAATCCTAAACGATTCCTTTGCCATCCGATCTTATTCTCTTCTTTCTTCCTTTTTTCCAGGAATTCACGCTAAGCGACGCGTGCCGCACACTGCAATCTACTACATTCATCTTCTTACTTCTCAATGGAATCTCTTTCCGCGGATATTCTCGAAAGCTTCCTGAAGGAAGAAGTACGATGATTCCACCTGTCCCAAAAGTGTCTTCGTAATCTCACGTGGAATCCCTTTTTTCGAAAGGGCATTCAAGAAATTCTATAAACCAAAATCATTTCGACCTTTCGTATCAGATCAAGTGAAAAGTATCTAAATATGTAAATGTTTATTAGCTTATTTAACTTAAATACAATACAACTTTAATGAATTAAAGAAAACATTTAATAGAATACAATTTTAGTACAACGTTAAAAACAATTATACGATGTGAAAATCTTGTGCAATCACAAATAAAGGTAAGAAATCAAATAAATTCAAATCGAAATTACGAGTATAAGTAACAATATTGTCCTTGTTTTGAATTATTCAAAAGAAACGTATCCATAGTACATGGACTTATCTTTAAGAGATCCCAAAGTTGAATCATCGTTTCGAGATAGAGTCATTAAAGAATTTCAAAAGTCGTTATATCAGAAGAGAACTACAGAAGCTAACGCTTTTCGTGACCGTTAGAAACGTTGATGCGACACGCGCTTTTATTGGCTCGTGAAGGCGACCATGAAGTTAAACAAGAAGCGACGTTTTCCCGTAATGTCTTATTGTTAAATATTGCAGGCGACACAGCGTTATACTCGGTTCTCCTACCGCAGTTATCCTTTTACGACTTTACGTCGCGTATCTATGTCCTTTCATCTACAGCACCGGAATTACGGTAAACCTCGTTATATGTGCGAGCCTCATTTGCGATATACGAGCAAAGGATATAAGGGATGACGAGATGTACCTAAATATTTAAAACTTAACGATTTCTACTCAGTAGATGACATATATATATATATATA
>NW_015148987.1:560867-577168 GCF_001465965.1 Polistes dominula | reverse complement strand
AGTAGGTAGATTTATATATATATATATATATATATATATATATATATATATAATACATACACACATTCATACACTCGCATATATACATAGAGAAAGAGAGAGAATGAGAATGGAAGAGTGGTTAGATGAAGTAAAAATGAAAAACGGAGCAAACGAAGAGTCGAGAGAAATAGAGAGAAGGAAAGAAAGAAAATGAGGAAAAAGAGAAAAAGAGAGAAAAGGGAACGTCGAGGGTGCAATACAAGAAGAAGTCCAGAAAAGAAAAAGATAAAAGAAAAGAAAAAAAGGGGGAGACAGTCGACGTCGTCGGGCGGTGATTTAAGGGACGGCGCCGCGCGCTTAGTTCTCTAAACATTTTAGTCGACCTTATTTCGCCTGCATTATTTCAACGTTAAAACGAGGCGGGGCAGAGCTCCCTTTACTCTCTTCTTTAAAGTGTAGCATGGAAGAAGAGAACCGGGCTAAGAAAAGGCCGGAGGTATCCGTAGCCGAGCTTAAGAAGAAAGCTACCGGTTCGGTAAAGTGGCCTGATACATAAATATGCGATTAATCAAGTTAACTACCATCCCATCGTAGATGCATTTTTTCTCTCTTCTCCCTCTCTATCAACTCTACTCGTGCCTTTCATTTTTTTCCTCCTACTTCTCTTCGACGTATCCTTTTTTTTCATTCTTCTTCTCTCTCTCTCTCTCTTTCTTTTTCATTTACGATAGACCGGAGATGACTCTCAGCTTCTACCACGGCAGATGGGTAAATAGGGTCATTCGCCTAAACGGCAACCTGTCACACGCACATTATGCGAATCCTGTGGCATACAAAGCACTCCCACTCTTTCTCGAACAAATGACTCGTGAAACTAAGCGAGCCGGTTGTATTACGTTCCGCGTATAGGCATCTTTTTTCTCTCTCTCTTTCTTTTTTTCTTTCTCTCCCTCTCTCTCACGAATATCTTTAAGGTGTGTTGTGATAGGGACGCGTTCCGTAAAACGAAGAAACTCCCTCAATTTAAATTCTCAATTTTTTTAGAGTCGAAATCCTTTTAACAAACGACGAACGCGAAGAATTCTAGACTCTCTAACTCTCTCCCTATCTTTCTCTTTCTTTTTTTTTTCTTTCTCTCTTTTATATTAATACGCGTACCGACATTACTGTCTCGCTCGTCGCATCATCGATTGTTTACTGTTTGCTTGCCGAGTTTCGATTAACGGATATTTACCGTCACGGTGATATTTGCCGTGGCAAAGGCAAATACGATTTGTCGGTACGGCTGATGCACTGGGCGCGTGTACGACTTTACGCGTGGCCGGTCGGTATCGTAAGCGAGACCGCAATGAAAGAATCGGCTCGTTGGAATTCGTACACCCCGACGCAATTTTATCGGTGCTTTGGTTTAAAAAAAAAAGAAAAAAAAAAAAAAGAAAGAGGCATGCGCGACGTTCGTAAACATAGACCAAAGAAAGAGATAGGCTTTGGATACAAAAGAAAAGAGGAAAAAAACAATAAAAAAAGAAGCGATTGTCGAGCGTGTTTACTCACAATTTGCAGCGTCGAAATGCGGACGGAAAAGTCACGGGGCAATTTGGCAGTAGGATGCATGTTGAAACCCTAGTTAAAACTGCGAATTACCGAGACGAAAGATAAATACTCGTGTCTCGCAAAAAAGCTTTTTGTCTTTTCCTCACTTTTTTACACGCTCGCAGGATAGATAGATATATTCAGATAATAGTACGTACGCACTCGTATATATATACGTGTATGCAGGGTATATATATATATATACACCCTATTGATAGGGAAACGCTCGTCGAGATTTACGGCTAGCCCGTATTTGCGTATAATTCAGTTCTAACTAACACGGGTGTGTATCTATTTTTACGTACTATTTATTTGAACAATTTAAATACTTCCAACAAAGTCTTTATCTTAATTGTACCAGGAGGTTAAGAGTACTGCCTCGGACGTTTTCAAATTTTGCCTTATTATTTACGAGGCAATAAACATCATCTAGAACGATCCCCCAGAGAGTAAACATAAATTTTTTCTTTTAATTTAACTATGCAAGACAATAAAGCTCGGCTTGCATTAATCTTTTTAGTAAAATCAAGAAACAAAATGAAATAAGAAACAGAATTAAAGTGAGGAAGTGAGTATTCGTTGTTAGAAGCTCGTGAAATTGTCAATTCAGCTTGAAGAACTTTATAAAACGTGGATACCTAAGCACTTAGTCTCTTTCTTCAGTAGGTCAAGTCAAAAGTTTGTAGAAAAATTCAATTGCTATATTCTCGATCATCTCTTTCTCTTCTTCTTTTATGAACGTTTCGAAGTTACAACTTTTCGTTTTTCTTTTAGCGAGTCGATGAAAATGTCACGAAAAGATCATCTAATAATACGAGAAAGGAAAGCACGTAAATGATTTTCTCTAGAATCGTTCCTTCATGTTCATGTCTTTCGTAAACGAAGATAAGCTATCGCAGTTTCTCCCCATAGTTGTTGCAGTGTTCTGTTTATATTTCATGTCTATGAACTTTAGAGTATTTACGAGCACCGACATAGTTACAAAGTAATATTCCTTCAGAATTTTCTCATTAAAACCTAATTTATAGTTTGTTAATCTTACAATTCTAGATCTATAGAGAACTAAAGCTACTTGGGTTCGCTCAACTATCCAACTAATTATAGTCTTGTAGTACTTGGGGACAATTCCAAATAGAGATATTAATTGCTTATAATGGTATATAAATATAAAAAGAATAAAAGATAATAGAAGAAAGAGAAAAGCTGAAGTGGGTAAAGGAGAAGAGGAGAGGAAAGAGGAAATGGTTACGGAAAAGCATACGGAGAAAACCGCGATTGTACGTGCAACCAAAATAAACCATTATTGCATTGGGGGCACAAACTGTTGGATAACTCAGTGGAGCAAAGTGGCTCTGGACTTTCCTCTTGGCCTCGACTCCACCTCGAAAACTAATAGGTAAGGGGAGAGAGAAAGAGAGTTAAAGAGAGAGAGAGAGAGAAAGAGAGAGAGAGAGAGAGAGAGAGAGTAAAGGGTAACAAGCTGCTATGGCTGACTAGAGAAAGAGTGGACAGTTTAATTTTTACAAGCACTGCCAGAAATAATTTCTCTATTCTCTTTCTCTTTTTCTCTTTCTCCTATTCTATCTCTATCCTTCTATCTTTCTATCTCTTTCTCGTTCTTCATGCTTTCCGTGCTGTTCTCTCGGTGGGGTTGATTGCTTGATTTCGACAAACATCGCTCGTCCGTCCTCGATCTGTTCGCAGTCGTAGGCGGAAACGAGCTAACCACTCGCCAGAGAATGGTCGAGAAATTAGGCTTCTGTCCAACCGGCTGCACTTCGCGGCCGGCATACGAAATTCACGGAGAAATCCTGGCTTCTTAATTGAATTAAGCGTACGGTAGGGTGCGCAAACCGTTGTTTCGGGGAAAGTCGACTGACTAGTGACGAGGATCAACCTAGACCGTTTTCTTGTACCTCAACGAAAACTTTAATATAACGTTACTTGAACTAATGTATTAGCAAGACTCATATTCAACTATTCATACGAGAATTATCTTTTGATAAAACTAATATTTCCTATGTACACTAATATTTCCTATGAGAAGTAGTAAAGTTCACTTTTTCGTAGTAATAATGTAACTGTATAAAATAATAATTACTATCATTCAGATCTCTGGCATTAGATCTGAAACATAATATAGAACTTATTTGATAGACATCTCTTTAAAAGGGAATAATTCAAAGATTGTAAAGACGAATCAAGGGGTTCTAAGGGAATAAAAAATAAAAAAAAAATAAAAAGAAGAATAAGAGGGATACGGTAAGATTTCTTGTGTTCTCAGGAGGGAGAAAGTTGGCGCGAGAATAAGGAAGATGAAGGAAAGACCGTTAATATGGAAGGCAGGATGAAGCAGACCCGGCAGGATGTGCTCAAGGCGCATTTCACACAAAGTTCCTTCCTAGCGAGTATCTAGAAGTTTTAGAAGGTACCAACTCTCTTCCCTCTTCTTACCCTTTACCTCTTCCTTAATAGATACCCACATCGCGGGATACACCTAGCAAGCACCTTGTCTTCTCTAGACTGTCTCTCCCCCAGCCCTTGTCTCTCGGTAACGTCGCCACAGTACCGAGAGGTCCTTTGGGATTAACCTACACGTGGAAGCTTCGAGAGGAAAAGCTATTGAGGTCACCGAAGAACGGATCCGAGCTAAGCACGGTACGCCGTTCGGCCGCACGGATAATGGCTTCTGCGGACTAGCCAAGACATCGAGAGACGCTTGTGCGACCTTATCCACCTATCACCTCCCTCCTTTCTACTCCCTCCCCCCTTCTCATTCCACGATCTTCTTCCCTTCGTACGCTGTTTGTTATGACTCGATCCTCCAGAGACTTCCTCTGTAAGTGTTCGGGTACGTCAGACGTCCTTTTAGTCTTATTCAAGTACTATTTGATATAGAAAAACATTTTTAACGCAAATTGGTTAACTTTTCTATAAAAAAAAAAGTTACACTTTATAGAAATTTCAAATATAGGAAGAGCAGATATTATTTAAATATAATATCATCCCCTCGTTTAATTTCATTTAAAATGGCAATTCTTAATGATCGCGTATTGTCACGAAAAGATGATGAAGGAAGGAACAAAGACGCCTGCTGTCTCAAACTAAAGGGTTCTTTTTTAATAAACGGCTGATACCTTTCTACCCTACCATCAGCCTACTACCAACCCTTTTTCTTTTCCTTTTCTCTCTCTCTCTCTCTCTCTCTCTCTCTATCTTTATGCTTTCTTTTTATTTCAAGGATAGAGACAAATATTTGAAAAAATAAAGGGAAAAAATAATGTGGCAGCGGTAGGTTCCCACTGTCTCATCCATTCCGTCGACTGTGATAGATGCAACCAGTTAATAAGAACCTTCTCAAGAAAACAAAAGTTTTGTTTCTAAAAAAATCGTAAAAGTTTGTTTCTTGATCTTTCGATTGCATAAATACAAATCATTTTTATTTTCGATAAACATAACAACAGAAGTTTAACGTTTGTATATGAATTTTTGAAATTTTATCGAATTTAATCAAACAAACAAAAAATAATATTTGTATTTCAACGATAACTATTATTCTTTTTCTTTCTAAATTTGATTAAAAATAACATCTCGAATTAAAAAAGTAAATACATATGCTTTTGAATTTCGATCGATTTATCGAACGATCGATTACGAAGCCATGCAGTAAATTCGTAACGCGTAAGCAAATATTGCATATTACTTTCAGTAAACCACAATACATCTCAATTTTTCAATACATACGAGAACGTTCTCTCGATGATTTCATTATTTACGTTCGACAAATAATCGCTCTTGTTGCACGAAACGCTTCGGTAGAGCGGATAAAAAAAATTTCCTGTCGGGAGAACGATTATCTCGCTTTTTCCACCATTTATTACGATAAACGATAAACAATGGACTCGATATAATCCAAGAAATCAAGGAAAAGAAATCGATTGGGAAAACGATGGAAAGAGGAGTAACCGATCGGTTTTTGAAGGGCAAGACCTTCTCGCACGAGGACATTATCAGTCCGAATCTCTATCCAACGAATTGATAGTTAATTACCGGGAATCAGGGGTGGCTTGGATAACAAATGGGACGGCCCGTCGCTGTAATTCACGGCGAACGGATTTTCGTGTTCCTTTATACGGGACGTGGCGCGCGAGTCGAGCGACATCGGTGAGGGAGGAAGGGAGAAGAGGGTTGTACACCCTTCCTGAATCCTTAACCCGCCGCCACTGAATATTTAACTTGTCCCGACGAAGCTAGAAAGAGGGTAGCAGGGATGAACGAAAGAGAGATGCCTTACCATACCGGATAGATTCGTGTTCGTTCTATTCGCTACGTCGATTCAAATATCCGTAAAATTTCGATCATTCTTAAAACAACGTTCATTAATAAATACTTCAAATGATTTTATCTGTCAAATAGATTCATTAATATATCGTTATTTATATATTTGTATGATTTATAAATCCTTTTAAACGATTACCCTCTCCCTTTTTTTTCTGCAAAATTAATTCTCGTTGTATATTGTTTTTCGTTATTAAAAGGCAAACGTACGATGCATCGTTTAGATAAATCTTTCTTCAACGATAAGTAGGTCGAATGAAGCATGAGTGTTACGTTTAGATCTCTTTAAATGCAAAAAGGTAGATAGGTAATATTTGTTTACTCGAAGCATTATCCTATTCTCGTATCTTTCAGATTCTTTTTCGTTGGCTTGCCATCCGAGCGTTTTTCTCATCGTCCATCACAAGAGCCCACTCAAGTTGCAACGACTATAATTAATTTTCTTTTAATTCCCGAGATTAATGGATCACCGCGAGCCATTCGCTGGTATTAAGCTGGCTTGCACTCTCTCTCTCTCTCTCTCTTTCTCTCTTTCTCCACGCTTTATGTTATTTACGGATCTATTTAGGAATTTCCTCAGTGCTCGGCACTATGCCAAATAACACGCGTAACCGTCTTTAAAGAAAAGAACAAAACGAATTATGGGAACGAAGAAACCGAGAAGGCGCAAACGCGAATGATCTTCGAGAATGGAACCTTTTTTTTTCTTCGTTCACGTAATTTGTTCATGGTGATTGAGATAAAAGAGAAAGAAATAAGAAAAAAAGAAAATCACTGATTTCAAAATCACAATTGAACCCGATATGCGACTTAAGAAACGTGCAAACTGTAATTACACTTCCAATCCCTCGCGTAACTACGAGCGAACCTGTGATCTCACTTATTCTCTCTTTCTCTCTCTCTCTCTTTCTCGTAATTGCGACGAACAAAACTTTGTTGTAAGTGGTTGTAATAGTACCTACTATTTCCTACCTATCGAGCAAAACAACGCGTCTCCGATTTACGTGCTATTAGAAAAGTGAATTAATTTTAGCAAAAGCAATCAATGATCGTTTTCCCATCGAGAAATATATCTAACACTTTTTTTCCTAAATTATTCATTTTACTGGCTGATTCGAATATTGGTCATGCGCTTAGTCCATTTTCCTACCACATTTTGGTATATATCAAGTGCCATATAAATCCTCGCATTGCCGATGATAAAAGCTAACCGGCACGACCGGACGATAACGACGCGAGGCACGTTTCGTTCTACGACTAGTCGAATTTATCGTCTGCCGATTCTCTTCCGTTCGAAATATCCCGCTCCTTTCAAAATTCAGCCGGCACCGAATAAATACGACGAAAATACCACAGGTAGATTCTTACGGTTTTATCCTCACCACCCCGTCTATATCTTTATTTTTCTCTTTATCTCTTCCTCCCTATAACGTTTTCTTTTTCCTCATTGCGTTACCTCCTAGCTTCTGTTCTCCAATTTCTCTTATCCTCCGGCCGGCTTTTACAGCCCTCTTCTGCTCTTTTCCTCCCATTCCTTTTTCCCCTTTTCCCTCCTCTTTCTCTCTCTTTCTTCTTCATTCCGTAGAAGCTGTCTATCGTTTCATCCCACCGTCTGTTTTTCCTCTCGCAGCTGGCACAATACGAGCATCCTCGTTTATCAGCCTCCAGTTTCATCCTCGTTACAGGCACGACGATAATGTACTGTTGGTGGCAACGAAAAAAAAAAAAGTAAATAAAATAAAACGATACCAAGAGAAACACGATGGAACGTAGAAAAAAAGAGAGAGAAGTAAATCTAGTAGATATGTACATAAGGTATGTATGCTTAAAAAATGATATTTTTCAAGTGAAATTTCTTAAGCGTCGATAACGATAAAATTTTATGAAACGATTTGAAAAGAGTAGAAGTATAAAAGGTAAGGAGAGATAGAAGCATCTAGTTTAGTTGCGTGTATGTGTGTCTGTGTTTTTATATTTATGAGATATCACCGATCGATAGTTATCGCGAGATGTGTTTATTTATGAAAGGATGAGTAGGTTAGGTAAGTATATGACATACTTTAAATGATTGTTAATTATTAATTAATCGAAGGATATGTATATTGTAGTGTAAAAGCAAGTAATACCTGCGCAGTGATGACTTCAAAGGTACAATTTTCCTGTAATATAACTAGAGTGCATTAGACTATTAAAATAATGTTTAATTGAACGAAGGAAATGCGTCTTATTGTTCAAATGCACCGAATATATGTCAGGAGCACCGTCCGTTTCAAAATTCACCTTCATACTGACAGGTTGTCCTCTGTCAAAATTATTTTATTCAATCTTGTTTATATGACTTTCCAAACATTACGCATGTGTGCAAAGGCAATAATATTCCTAATAAAGAATATTTATAACATTATAACGTTCTGATTTTAGTATTTTTTGCATTCTAATGTGATTATTCTATTCACCTTCACAGTGATGACTTCGAGGGTTAATTCATTTTTGTTTAAACTAAATAAATACATTATTTAATAATGATTGGAATATTATTCCAAAAATGTAAAATTGTGCTCGTTTTCATTGTCTTATTTTATTTTTCACTTACATGAGATGTTAATAAAAGGCGATCTTTCACGAAAAACGTTGATTCGACATAGATAGTTTTGTGTAGAAGAGAAAGCAAAAAGGAAATAAAGAAAGAGACTTGGTCTCTTCTACATTCGATAGAAGTAAAAGATAGAGAAAGAGATAGAGAAATAAAAAGAAAGAGATAAAACGAAGGGGTACAGAGAGGGGCTGTCCTTTATATTCTTTTGGCGAAGAACCGAGGTCTGTCCAAATGAAGTGTTGAAGAGCTCTGCCAACACGAATGCGAGCGGAGAAAGTAACACGCGCTTTGAATCGCGAAACTACAAAGGATCGCTGCCGGGCTAATTTGTCTGAATGAGCGAACGATGGACTATGGGGGTACCACGGGAGTTGCTCTGCCAGTGAGGACCTAATTCTGGATAAACACCCTTTCATTATTTCCGGCCTTCGCCTAGTCCCTTCGTTGTCGGCTTCACCATTGCCACCACCATCACCATCACTACCTTCGCTATTTCTCCCTTTTCCATGCCTTTGTCTTTTGTTCTTGGCAAGTTGTCTTGTAAGGCTGTGAGTACAGATACTGCTTTACGTTTATCGTCGAAAATTCTCTATGAGAATGTATGTAAGTATATATGTCTGTGTGTGTGTGTTTGTTCTATTCTATTCATTTTCCCTAAATTACTAACTCGTTAAGTGTCTTTTTACAATTGTTAATTGTCCAATCGATTCTTTATCCTTTTGGCAATTTCAAGACTCGAATTTTAAAAGTATTAGTGTTCATTTCAAGATATCACCAAAAAAATATTTATAAATAAAAAACATATTGTGATATATGCTTTTATATTATTTATATTTTAACGTTTAAGTCTATTTGATATCAATTTTATATCGATTTTCAGGCATAGTAGAAACGTTGGATAATTGTGGACGAATGGTGCAAGATCTACGCTGCCAGAATTTCCAATATCGAAGGATAAATTAATCGTTTATTGTTCATCGAAGCGAAGTTTCGGGTGTCCTGACTTACGATTTCTCTCGATAACTAGTCGCTCGTGATTGCTATAGTTTGCATTGGGTAACTAACACTGTCTATAGATTGGTATGGTATATAAATACTTGTATATGTACATATATACACATTGACTGATTTAATTAACATGGATCGCAGCAGACCGGACGTGGCCGTTTAATGATGAGAGCGACTGTCGGATCGTTCAACGTTTCCTGTTGCACTGTGCGTAATAAACAACCCCTTTCCCGTATACGATCCAACCCCTTTCCGCATACTCCGCCTTTATCTTCCTCCAATGCACGAGTCGAACGTAGATATACTATATCTACTGAATGTTTATCGATTAGGAAAATTCGTTTCGATCTGTAGCAAGATTCGTGTGTTCGCAAGAGAAATATATAAGAACTTCAGACAAAAGTTTCAAAAGGTGCACCGGCTGTACTGTTACAAGGTTGCCCAATAACGAGATAATTGTTTCAACATATTTGCGAACAATCCCATTATCATTAAAATTTCTTTATAACGTTTACGCGATGGAACGTGGTTTTTATGCGCTTAACGAGAAAACTATGTAAAGAAGGGGGTTGCTAGTTTTATGGGAATTGTACACGACTTGAACTAAATGATCGTAACGTCGTCAAGAAAGTAAAAGAACGAAGGGAGAAAAAAACAAAGAGACTTGGAATCTGAAAAATGAACTCAAGCGAGAAAAGGAAAAGAGAAAAAAAGATAGAAAATATAGACAAAGATAAAAAGAGAGAAAAGGGAAAGGGAAAGAGAAAAAGAAAGAGAAAGGTACGTGGAGAAGAAGCGAGCGTAAAAAACGAGATGCAATTGGCGTGGGCTTAAAGTAAGTCCTCCCGCAGGGTTCTCTATGGGAGGACGGGGAGGGTCGATGCGTCCTTTTCGAGCGAGCACCCACCCCCTAATCGATCAATTGAAAATCGCTCGAACGACAATCGATTTCAAATCAATTGGAGCCACGGTGTAAAACTAACTGGATACGTATTTCTCCGGCTGCCAGGGTAGCCCCGGCTCTCTCTTTTTCTTTCCTTTTCTTATTTTTATCTTTTCTTTTCTTTTCTTTTCTTTTCTTTTCTTTTCTTTTCTTTTCTTTTCTTTTCTTTTCTTTTCTTCCCTTCCCTTCTCTTCTCTTCGAACCACACGTAGTAGACTTATCCTCGCAAACTCGTACCTTTTACGAGACACTTCTTGTACCTCTCTCCACTTCTCTTTTTCGTCTCACCACTCGCTTCAAACCATCTCCTTTTCTTTCTCTCATTTTCTTCTCTTAGCTCTTTGTTTTCCATCAGGCGAACACAATTTTGGTTACAGTTCATTCGATTCTCGTTTTATTTAATTTCCATTAGAGACCAACGTGCATCTGCCATCTGCCCTACCTCTCATTCTGTCTCTCTCTCTTTTCTTCCATCTTCTTCTCTCTCTCTCTTTCTCTCTTTATCTTTATCTTCCCCTATCTTTATATTTTTTTCTCTTTGGTCTCACGTAACACGCGCGCGGTTCCGCTTCGTTTCCAGTTCCAGCCAGTCTCGCAGTTTTACTTTATCTCTCGTTCCCTCTACCTTTCGGTACCTTTCTCTCTCTCTCTCTCTCTCTCTCTCTCTCTCTATCCCTCTGTCTCTGTTTCTCCCCTTTCCCTATCTATGTTCATCCTTTTCCCACTCGATCTTCTCCCTCCTACACATTGTTCGTGTCTAGTTGAACGACTCTGTTCCTACCGGCCGCTGTCCATTCCGTACCGTACAGCCATTAACTACTTCGTCAGTCGTACAGTAAGTTACGACCCCCCTGATCGCTCCGTAGAACGATTTGGATGACCGAGTTAGGAAGAACTTCGATATAAGCTAACGGATTCCCAGCAAATTATACCGCTTGAGAATCGCAGGTGTAAAGCAAGAGAATAGTGGGAGAGAGAGAGAGACAGAGAGAGAGAGAGAGAGAGAGATGAAAAGATAAAACGAATTTAGAAATAAATTAAAAAGCGATAAAAAAAAGGAAACAAAAAAATAGGAAATATCGATCGTACATTCAATATTTCTTCTATTTCGCATGAACTCTCTCGACTTCGAATAAATATCTTCTTGGCTTTTGTCCTTAATCGTTAATACCCGAGACATTGGCTATGTTAACAATGCAGTTATTCGTTTCCTTTTCCAAAAATGGTAATGCGATGTAAATGCAATGGGATATTTGGAAAAAATTTGTCACCGCTCGAGCGTAAAGTACGCGATGAAATCACGGAATAGACGGAAGACAAGGAACATTAGCCGTGCTACCGATCGCCGATCAAATACACGAAATCTTCCTGACCATTAAAATCCTGCAGCTGGTATCGACGATCCTCAGAGTTTCAATCTTCCTTTTTCTACATTTTATCCTATCCTACTCATGTTCTTTCTCGTTTTATCTATTTCTCAATTTCTTTCTCTTTCTCTATTATTCTCTATCTCTCTTTCTTTCTCTCCCTTTCCCTTTTATTCCTGTTTCTCTCCTATTCCCGCTCCTCCTTTTGCTCGTCGACACGATAGAATTTCGCTCGACGTGCCACGAGGCAGCTGATAATTTAAATCGAACGAGTCGAGGCGCACGTAATTCTCAGTGCCGCGAGCTAAACGGTCACCTGGCAATGCTTGGCAATCTGCAAAGCTCGCAAAAACGTATCTCTTCACTCCCCGCTACAAAATCGTCTATTATTTCCGTAATGGATTTCGATTTTCCCATACCCTCGAGGAAGAACGCGTCGCGTGTCGCATCGCATCGCGTTGCGTTACGTTGCGTTGAGTTGAGTTGAGCTGAGTTGAGTTGAGTTCAGTTGAATTTAGTTGAGTTGAGTTACGTTATGTTACGTTGCGTTACATCGCAAAGTACAATACGTATATATATATATATTACATGTACGTTGACGAACGAATAAAAAATTTTATTCTCGAGCGTGTAGAAAAAATAATTGCCCTATCGTGTCGTCCCTTTTTATCCCCCATCCCCATACAATTTTATTAAAGGGTACTCGAGTTCTTTCTCGTGTAATAGGAGTAACATTATTGTTCATTTTCAATGACGATTTCTTTCGTTAATAAAAAAGCTACGAAAGGAAATAAAAACGCAGACGGTAAAGAAGTGAAGAAATGTATCATACAATGAACGTGTTAATAGGAAGGGGGAGAAGCGTGAGAGATACGTTTCGTCCGAAAAATCATTTCTTTTCCAGTAAAGGGAAGCAAGATGTAGGAGACAAGCAGTCTGAGAAAAAAGGGTGAAGAGTTCGCGAAAGGCCGATGGTAGAAAGGGAGACTTAATGAAACGCGTCTGACGAATAGACCAACTAATTGTATCTGAGAGGAATTAATAAAAACGCCTGACGTCCCTGAGCCTGGTAGCACCGTTCGCTGAGTCTTTGCTACGGCTGCCGGCCCCGATCCTCCATCATTTATTTCATTTTTCTCGAAGTGCCTTCGAGTCTCTTTCTCTATCCTCCAAGACCGATGTTCGTCCACCGTTCAACCCCATAACTTATGAGGCTTCTTGAGAATCGACTCTAAGCCTATATATGCTGTGTCTTAAATTATTTTAACGTGTCAGTTGATAAAGGAAATAGATAGGACGATTGAATGTCGAATACATCGATTGAATTTTTTTTAAAATATGCGATCTACGTGATCAAATTTTGAACAATAATTTAAGTTCGCGTATTAAATGTTTCTTTTATTTTACGTTATCAAAATGTTTCTTATACTTGCTACGTTTGAATTAATTTATCAATTACAGTGACAACCAAACTTCCGGAGTATTTTATCTATTTTTAAGATTAAGGGAAATGGAAAGAAAAATAAGAAAAAGAATGTAAGATTAAGAGTAGAACGCAAGAAAGCGAGAAATTCTTGGCGATCGGACAATCGTAGACGGTTATCATCGGCAAGAGAAGCTCTGCGTACTCGGAGTCTCGAGGCTTTTTGTGCACTTGAACTCGGTCACACTAAATTTCTGGCCGGGTGGAGTCCAAGTTGCGGCAAGCGGGAGACCAAAAATAATGGGCGCCACGGCTAAAACCAAAAATAATCGGGCGCCGCCTGGTGCTCCCTCGGTAAATCACCGTTCTCGGTAGCCGGTGACCAGTTTTACCCCCCAACCCCTATCTCAACTTCCCCTTCTCTCTACACCACTAACTCCATCAACTCAGATTCCTTTTGCTCCTTGCATTTTCTTTCTTCGAAATTATCTCTTCTCGTACCAACAATTTCATCGCTTACTTTCTTAATTGGCAGCAATTAAGAAACATTCGATTAGAATGAGGCGTTGGTGTGTTCAAAACAGTTTTTTGTACTTCATTTAACAATGATATTTATTACATTGTAACGAGAAAATAATGGAAACATAGACAAATCAGATTTTATTTTGCATCGATCTAGTAACGGAAAGTGTGATATTATTCGAGTATTTGTATACGTCACCCATGAGACGACGATTTCAAATTTTTAGAAAATCACGCAGCGTGATTCGACACGTCGGCCGAGTTAAATAAAAATTCACGGTAATAACGTGAGGCTGCGCGAGGACGCGGTGCGAGCTAGAAACGTCCGCAACACTTTGGCAAATGCATCTGTCAGCGAACGAAAACGCCGCGGGAATTGCTTTTCTCTCCATCTATCCAACCATCCTCCTTCTCCTCTTCCTCTTCCTCTTCTTCCTTCTCTTCCTCTTTCGTCTCGTACTCCTTCGGTTCTCACTCCTGCCACAACATCGAAACCCATCCTGTTTCTCTCGTTCGTTTCAATCCTTCTTTCTCTCTCTTTCTCTTTCTCTTTTCCATCGACTCACTCTCACTTACACATTTACTCTCCTTCCACCCTCCGGCAATTACTATAAATCAGAATCGCAGTCAATATTTAATCCTCGTGGAATGGTGCTCGGTGTTGGAACGAAAGGGAAGCTGATACGAAGGGATGAGAAGGAAAAGTCCATGCTTGACTGCAGATAGAAAAGAGAGAGAGAGAGAGAGAGAGAGTGAGAGAGAGAGAAGAAGAGTGAGGGAGGGTTGGAGGGAGAAAAAGAGGATAAGAGGTGGGGGTTGATGCAACAATGCCAGTAATGCGATAAAATATACTACGTGTCGTGTGGCGGGGTGAGGAAAATGGGTAAAATGTCCACCGTTCGTGCCGATGACCATCGTTCTTGCTTCGTTCATTCGTTCGTTCGTTCGTTCGTTCGTTCGTTTGTTAGTTCGGCCATTCTTCGACAGAGTAGTTTCAGATAGTCCTCCGAAAAACAATGAAACGCCAAACAGCTCGAAAGGACTCCCCGACTGTTGCTCCGGTAATCGCGAAATCCGATCGGCCGCGGCAGACCTATGCTTTCAACTTCTCGTGTCATTATTGTTGACTCGACGTACTTTGTAAAAGAGAAAGAGTAAAAAGGAAAAAAAAAGAGAAAGAGAGAGAGAAAGAGAGAAAGGAACACGCTATTAACGTTTCAGACGATTGCATGCTGCATAAATATAACGCGAAAATTGCACCTCCTTTTATATCGAATCACGGACCCTAGAAACATAAGTACAAGGCATTGCTCTTTTTTACGTTATATGCGTTTAAAACGTTTATCGATTATAACATTCTTCTTTGCTATTAACGACGAACAAATTACTTGGAAGGAACAACAACAATCGTCGATGGATGATGGTGAAAAGTTACGGGAAAACACAACTTGATCTATTGTTCGAGAGAGTTAAATTTGATTTAATGGATCTCATTTGAATAAGACTTTTGCGATGAGAGAGGGTGACCGTTTGGAGGATTTGAAGAAGAAGAAGAAGATAAGGGGATAAAAAGGGAAGAAAAAGCGGAGAGCCTGAAAGACAAGAAGTACGGCTTTGATATTCGGATAAAACACGATCGATTTCTCCTTTCGTGAACGATTACAAGCATACTCCTTGACTCGAAGAGCTTCTACTTCGACTCCCTCTCGAAGGAGCAGCTAATATTTACAATGTGAATCGAAGTATTCGCGTGATATCCGGCTATAAGCGACAGTCTCTCTTTCTCTCTCTCTTTCGTTCTCCTTCTTCTTCTTCTCCTCTCTCGACGAGTCCTCTTTTATTAAATAGGCAGCCTGACTCCGAGGACGTACCAATTCCGACGTCATTACTCCAGGCAATAGTGGTTCGTGACCTCATTATCATGATTATTACTACGGTAATTGTATCCGTCGTAGAAAGTTTGCTCGACGAATCGAACGATCATCGTCTTAAATTATTACAAGGAGAGTTTAATTACTTCGATGACGATCAGGTCGTTGCTAAGAAGCTGTTAGAGAAATTTTTGTCTCTCCTTTTCCCTTTTTCTTTTCTATTCTTTTCTTTTGAAATTGAAAATTTTTGTATAAATGTTAAAGAGTAAGATTGATGATTACCGATCATATCGTCATTAACAATTAATATAGAACGATTAATTTCGTTTGATGATATGGAACGTAAGTACACCTAAGCCGGCGACAAACGGAAGAGGTTGGCAATGGAGATGAAGAGCTATGAGTGCAGTGAGTCATTGTGGGCAAAAGAATGGTTTCTCAAGGGTGCAGTCCTAAGGGAAATCAGAAAGCACCGGCCTCGGGGATAAACTCGGCAGATCTTGGGCTGAGGTACGCCAAAGTAGCTTGTCAATAACTTAAATCTCAATCGTAACTTGGTGCTCCCAACTGATTTCCGTTTCTACGAATCGTATCTTTTCCTTTTCCGATATTCATAGTTGACGTATCTATCCTCTTTCCTTCAGAGAAAAAGTATCTA